>CAOKZL010001875.1:0-272785 GCA_948472985.1 Iguana delicatissima | reverse complement strand
ACCCTGGTGAATTGCAGGCGATTGTCTTTGCCTCCGTTTTGGGCAACCGGAGGGGACAGTTTGCAGTTGGCTGTTGTGGAATAGAAGCTTAACAAAATGCTTCCGTGTGAAGAGAGGCCGCACAGGAAAATGCTGTGCATAACGTGGCCCATATGGAAGCTGGGAAAAATTGCCCCCCAGGTCGCCGTGTAGTTGCACGAGTTTTTAATGTATGGACGTACCTCTAACATTCTGGTCACCTTACTTCCACCTGTGTTGTGAAAAGACACCAGGACGATTTATGGGAGAGAAAAAAACAATTTTTCCTTTCTTTGCAGGTACTAGATGACCCTGCAGAAGACAATTTGTACATGGGTAGGTAATTCATCAGAACTTAACAAGAACTCTATTGACCAAAGGCCTCAGGATGGAAATAATATCCGTAACGATTCATTTCCGGATCAAAAAAAATGGGCTTCCTGACAGTCAGGAAATTCCATTTGAAAGAATAATAGATCAACAAGAATTCTGTGATTTTTTTCCCCTGGCATTCATCATCCTGAAGTGTTGTGGAGGAATTATGCCATGGAGATTTAAAACAAAGCTTTCAAAAAATATTTTTCAGTGAAAGATGGGTTTCTTGTACGGAAAATATTGTTTCTGTGCAGCAAACGTCATTTCTGTGCAGAAAATAGGTTGTGGTTTTTTCTAATACATGCAAAAAGTGTTTTTCTCCAAAGATTAATTCCTCCATAAAGCATTGGGATGTCTGAATACAGGAAGAAAATAAAATCACATTTTCTCCCACAGCAGAAAGGAACCTGCCATAATTGTTTGTCCTGGTACATAAGGACCAAATATTTAAAGATTTACACTTCTGCAAGGATCTACATTTTCTAGTCTTCTTTCCATGGCAGCAAACCAGACGGCTCTGGTTCAGAAACAAGACATGAGCATAATACCACCATCTCATTAATTTTTAGAATTTTAGAACTAACACATAACAAATAGCATTGCCTGTAGTGTGCAACTTTGAGGAATAATGAAGGAGCAAGTGATATAATGACTAATAATAGGATTAACTTCCCCCTTTTCCAATAAAGAATAACAGTGACTAAGTATTCTTAAACAATCCTCTTTGGGAATCATTTGGGGCAATAATAATAATAATAATAATAATAATATAATTAAATAAAAATAGCCAAATGGCTGCATATTAGTAATATGCCAACCTTCTAAGAACAAGCCGTGTTAACAAGTGACTTTGGAACAGTAAGAATGACCATTTTTCTTTAAAAAATCCCATTCCAGATTCTGTTCTTCTTGCAGAAATCTTTGTAAAGACAGTCTGAATGTGATTCTGGGAACATTAATTCATACGGAAGCCCCATTGTGTTCGAACAGAACTTACCCACTGAACTCAATGAAATTTTCTCCTGGGAGGACATGGGCTTTAATTGGTCAGCATTCCTAATTTTTCTTTTCTTCTTTTCTCTTTTCCAGTGTTTGACCTCCTCCGGAAAGGGTAAGTGGATAATATACGCGAGGATTGCCTGGGCTCCAAGTATAGAAAATGTGGGGAATAGGTCCTGGACATAGGTACCAAAAGAAAGCAATTTTTTTTTTCCTTTTGAGAAAATCCAGTTTGTGGCCATGACGATAATACTGAGCAGGTCTGGAGCACCACTTCATGCAATCATCGCTCAGCCAAACTATGGAAGCCGTGTTGATAGCCAGGGACAGCTTAAGGCCTCTTGTATCGGGGTGAATCCATGCTGAGTTTTATTTCATGCTCCAAAGGAGCTCTCTGTCATGCCCTGAAAGCTTGCCCTTTGCAAATTAGAGTTTAACAGCAGTGTTTATTTGTAGCAAGCAAGCAACAAAGCACACTTCCATAGACATTGCTGAGCCTACAGCAGATGGGTTGCTTACACGTTGTATACCTTGACGTACAAATTTAGGTGTGCGAATTGGTGAAGACTGTAAATCTCATACCATCCCAACACTTTAGGCATTTTCCCCGATCCTCTGTTGTTTACATGTCTTTCATCCTTGAAGCAAGAATAAGTTCTGGTCCTCTTATCTGTGAGCGATGCCAGTTCTCGTGACACCTTTCCGACACTTTCATTCTTCCCCCTCCGATCTCCTCCCCTCTTTTCCAGATACCTTGTACCAACTCTTTGGTGCAATCCCAGGCCACCTTCAACCAGATATATGATTGCAATTGACAATTACCGATTGATATTTTGAAGCACTCTAGCAGACTGTGGCCATGCATAAGCTAGCTGATTTGGTTCTAATATATATCCCATCACCCATCCAGCAAATATTTGCGGCCATTTCCGCACTATACTCTTATAGCGCGATGATTCCACTTTCAACATCCTATGGAATCCTGGGGTTTGCAGTTTCGGGAGGGGCCGGCCGGCCCCTCCCGAAACTGCAAACCCCAGGATTCCATAGGATGTTGAAAGTGGAATCATCGCGCTATAAGAACGTAGTGCGGAAACGGCCTATGACAGGAACCATGACACTCTCCAAGGTGCTGATCTCTACCCATAAAATAGGTTCAGAATCCAGGAGAGCTCTTTAAAAATCTAGAATGGAACCGAGTGGATTTACTGAATCCCTGTTTGTTCCTGATGGCAACATTGAGGAGAGCCCTGGGAGACCCAAAAGGGTCTGTGCCTTTGCCCCACTTTGTGGGGGTGCTGGTGCTGAATCTCCCATTGAACAATACAGAGAGCCAGAATTGTGGGTCTCTGCGTCAGATAAGTTCTTTCCGTGGTAAACAGGATTTGTCCTATATAATACACCAAGGCTGAGGAAAATGCTTATTCATTTGAGCCTCAAGTCCTAGTGTTAGGGGTAAAAAAGTTTTCCAAGCATTTAGTGTTTTGTTTCTGGTGTCTTAAGCAATTCTAAACAAGCCGTTCTGTCTTCTTGCAAGAGCTGTATCAAAAGTCAACAAGATAACTGATACACGTTTGTCTGCAGAAAATGTTAGAATGATTCCTTCTCTGCAACTTGTACATATTTTCTCTTCTTCGGAAACTCGATAAAAATCCTGATGTTTCAATAAAGCTTTGTTCATCGATCAGACTACTGTTGCAGCCAAGCTGACAGCAGAGGCTGAGAAGATGTTCCCTCTTGGCCGAGAATGATTGTGTGTGTGTGTGTGTGTGAGTGTGTGACTCCTTCCCAACCTGAGTCGGGGACCCGATCCCAGCTCCGTGTTTATATACCTGGGAAAAAAGAGTGGACTGGTATTTCAGTCGCTCCTAATACCAGTATTGCTCATCTGTAAATAATAATAATAATGATGATGATGATGATAATAATATTTATTTCTATCCCGCCTCTCCACATTGATCAAGGTGGCAAACAACATGAAATACATTATACAATTAAAATATATTAAAAGACATTAAAAACATACCCAATCCTCCCCACCCACCAACCCACCTAAACCAAGCCCTTAAAACACACAGCAATTAACAGTCCATCAATTACTATTAGCAAAGCAGCAAGACAATTGATGGGAGGTGATGGAAATGCTAGTCTGGGAAGGCCTGTCAGAAGAGATCAGTCTTGACTGCTTTTTTAAAGCAGTCAAGACCAGTAATATGCCGGGTCTCCTCCGGCAGGCCATTCCATAACTTGGGAGCGATAGAAGAGAAGGTCCTCTGGGTAACTGCAGCCAACCAAGTTCTGACTGGCTGCAGTAAATTCCTCCCAAGATCTTGGCCATGCTCGCTGGGAGGATTCTGGGATGTGTAGATTTAAAAAGGCATGTTTGGAAATTTTAATAAAAAATAGGTGAAAGCAAATAAATAAAAAGGCATGTTTCCAGGGTCTGGTAACCTATGAAGACCCCTTTGCTCTCCTCCTCTTTCTGCCCATTTGTAGGCCGGTCATGGAAGTGCCGTGTGACACACCTTTCTCCGAAGAACAGGCCCGGCTATACTTCAGGGACATCGTTTTGGGCATTGAATACTGTGAGTAATAGGCAACGTGTGCCTTCAGTGCATTTGGGATGAGCTGCAACTGAGAATTGGGTAAAGATGACTATACGGAAGCTATATGCATACCGGTAGTCCTCCAGAACAAAGAATGATTGTCGTAACTTCGTATCTTCACGTACTACTATAAGTCAAAGTTGGCTTGACCACGGTTAACAAAGACAAATGCACTCTCTTGATGAATTGCTGCTAAAGAGGTGGGCCTGACGAAAATAGTCCTGCTGGATGTGAAATAATTTATGCCGTAGTGTTTGTTTTGCTTTCTCTGGGAAGACAGGGGCGGTCGTGTGCGTGTATTTCTCTTGCCGCTTGTAATCATTTTATTTTGCAACAGCCGTCCATTTTTGAGTCATGTATTTTGATCGGGAACGATGCCACCCTTCTGTGAAGCTGCCGTGATGTTTTCAATCAACAACGCATGCTTTCGAGTTCCAATTCAGCGGTTAACGCGCAAGCCCAGGAAACTGACATTTATTATCAGTCTTACGAGAAGTCTTCCTCTGTCAAGGATGGGCGGTTTCTGAAGTCTGCCTTAGACCTCCTGTGAATGCCAGAGGAGGCTGGTTCTTTTAGGACGTATTGGCAATAAACTCACTGGTGGGTGGAAGGAATGATAGATTGATTAGACAGCAGGCCAAATTTTCTTGCTATGTGTCTTCAAATCATTTCCAATTTAGGGAGACCCTAAGATGAGCCTGTCATGGATTTTCTTCGGAAGGGGTTGCCTTTGCCTTCCTCTGAGGCTGAGAGAATGTGACCTGCCCAAAGTCATTCAGTGGGTTTCCACAATTGAGCAGAGATTCAAATCCTGGTCACCAGAGTCATGAAAGCCAGCATAGTATAATGGTTTGAACATTGGACTATGATCTTGAAGATCAGGGAGAGTTTGGGTCGGTCACACACTCTCAGCCCCAGAAAATGGTGTAATAGTTTCATCTTAGGGTCACCATAAGTCAGGGGACCTTTTCTCACTACGCCCTTATACTCCTATCATTCCACTTTCAACACCCTATGGAGTCCTGGGCTTTGCAGTTTAGGGAGGAGTTTAGAATTTAGAATTCTCAGCCAGAGAGCTCTTTGGCCTCAGGAAACTACAGATCCCAGATTGCCATAGGAGGTTGAAAGTGGAATCAGAGCACTATAACAGTTCAGCAAGGAAAGGCCCATAAATGCCTTGAAGGCACACAACAAGATTGACAACAACAGACTCATAGTCCAGTGGTCAAACAACTACGTCACACTGGTTCTAGGTAAAATTTATAGATATTAAATGGTTAAAGCAAGTCACAGAGAGCAGCTCACATCTCCAGTCATGTCCTGGATAACTTGTCCTCATGGCATGGGTTGATGACAGGTCGGATGACCTCCCCGTTCCTCTCTTTCGTCTCCAGGCGCTCCATCTTCTGCTCCCCGTAGCGCCTCCTCCCTTCCTCCTCCTGCTCCTTCCCTGCAAGCCTTTATTTGGAGCAAGCCAGCAAGACTATTGTATGTTGGATGGTTACAGGTTTTATGGCTTGCCAAACAAATTCAAGGGCTCATGGCGATGATTGGTGAAAGTCATAAGTGTCCCGCCACTCCACCAGAACCCGATTTTCCCAGACCTTCCCAGTATTTACGTATCTTTCATCTTGGGAGCGAGGTGAGGTTGTGCATTCTTCTCTTTGCCCTGGCTGCTCCCGTAACACCTTCCTGCTAGCTTCACATTCTGCCCTTCTGATCTTCCCCGATCCTTGCTGGATGCCCAGTGATGTCAAACGTTACCGCGATTACCCTTTTTCGGCACCTTTCAAACCTATAACCGGCTACACAGTCGCAAATCGCAATTGGAAGCTGATGGATCATAGCACTAGCAGCCTCTACTCCCCTTTGGTTTATTAGCCTGTATTAAAACAGATACTGCTTCCAAGCTAGCATACTATGGCAGGAGCTAAACCTCCTGATAGAAGCCCAGAGAAGCCACAGTGGAGATACCCCAGGCCGGTGATGTGCAGTAACTCGTCAGCTCTTCTCATCTGCCAAGTTCTCTCATGCCACCCAAATTCATCCAAATCCTTTACCTTGGGAGGAACTGGGGTGTTGTGGTACTTACCTGACCGAAACTCAAAAAATTATTAAAAATTGAGTTCTGCACATAGGTCCCGAATATGTATTTTGTTAAAACCTTGATAATAAAGAAGGCAAAAATTCTTCCTGGCGGTGTGACAAGGAGGGAAGGAGCAGGACCAATCTTCTCTCCTCTTTCCGCCACCTTCTTTCAACAGCTTTCTTGCAACCAATTGTAACAGCTTTATCGATTTATCTCCAGGAAAATCGTGGTGGTTAATTCTGGGATTAGCTTCCCAAGCCTCTCCGGGGAGCCATCTTCCTCTGTTAGTTGAATGAGCAGGTTTGGAAGGAGGAAGGGGAGAAATACGATGAGGGCAGCCTAAACCACACGGAGGTTACAGGCCAGGCCTTTCTTTCTTCAGCTCGGAGTCACTCCCTTTCTGCAGGTTTCTGGGATCCTTTTTTCTACATGACAAGCTGAGTACCAGAGGAAAACACCCAAGGGTGTCCCCTTCTCCCTCTTTCCCTCTCTCCGTCTCTCAATCTATTTTCTCCCCGTGGTAGAGAAGAAATTAGCCACATTCAGAGCAGGTTGGAGGTCTCCATCTCCAAGCCTGTTTACTTACATTGAGGGCACAGCTTTGCAGTCTGTCATACAAGATGGGAATCGTGTGGCCGATGGGGTGCAGAACCCTCATGAAAATGGAAAACCCACAAATAATTTCCCCCCTGTGCTTCCTCTCCCATTTCCTTGCCTTTTGTCTCAGTGCATGTTCTCTGTGTCAGAGCAAAATACAAAGGAATAGAATCATAGCGTTGGAAGAGACCCCAGGGGCCATCCATGCACAGACGCTCACTCAAAGCACTCCCAACAGACGGCCATCCAGCCTCTGCTTAAACACCTCCAAGGAAGGAGACTCCACCACACTCCATGGAGGCAGCAGATTCCACTGCCGGACAGCTCTGACTGTCAGGAAGTTCTTCCTAATGTTTAGATGGAATCTCTTTTTCAGTAGTTTGAATCCATTGCTCCTTGTCCTAGTCTCTGGAGCAACAGAAACAGGCTTGCTCCACCTTCCATATGACATCCCTTCAAATATTTGAACATGGCTATCATGTCTTCTCTTAACCTTCTCTTCTGCAGACTAAACATACCCAGCTCCCTAAGCTGTTCCTTGTAGGGCTTCATGGCTTCCAGACCCTCCACCAGAGGCGAAGGGAGTTCTGGAAGGGAGAAAAAAAGCACGGGCATGCCTTCCCCTCCCATTTCCTTGCCTTTTGCAGGGGTGCACTTGCTTGCTTGCTTGCTCCCGGCAAAATGCAAGAGAATGGGAAGAGAAGAATGGGAGAACAAAGTGTGCACCCAACTCACAAATAATCAAATGCATGAGGGTCAAACCCGTGAACGTGGAGGGAGGACTGTAGTGGAATCCGTCATCCTTTGGTGGAGAACTCTGTTGGTTTTGGTTTCTTCTATTTAAAAAACAAAACAAAACTCAGGTTATTTTCACCCCAGAAATGAAGCTATTTGAATATGCTGGTCAATTCTTATTAACAGGGAAATGAAATGAAATCTTTCCTCATCTCTTTCTACTGTGGCCGCTCCCCACCTGCTGCAAGCTGACTCAGGCTCCCTGATTCATCTTGGTTAGATAATGCAGCTTCACAGATCCAAAATGATCCAATACGAGCAAGACACTCCTGTACTGCCAGAGGGAGGGAAGCAACTGGGTACTACAAGCAGAGCATTGGTCTGTGAGAGGCTGCCATCAGCCCCAGTGTGCACTGTCGATGTGCTTGGGCCATATTTATACCAGTTTCATCCCACTTTTTAATTGTCATGGCTCCATCCCTCCAGGATCCTGGGATCTGTAGTTTGAGCACTCTGAACTACAGTGCACAAGGTACTCAAGAGAAAGGGATCCAAGGGCCATTTCCTCACTACACTGAACATTTCCGCACAACACTCTTGTAGCACGATGATTCCACTTTCAACCTCCTATGGAATCCTGGGGTTTGCAGTTCCAGGAGGGGCCGGCTCCATAGGAGGTTGAAAGTGGAATTCCATAGGAGGTTGAAAGTGGAATCATCGCGCTATAAGAGTGTCGTGCGGAAATTGCCACTGCTATAGCGCTATTATTCCACTTTCAGCATCCTGTGGAATTCTGGGGTTTGTAGTTTTCTGAGGCCAGAGAGCTCTCTGGCTGAGAATCCTAAAAGCCCCTTTCTAAACTGCAAATCCCAGGATTCCATTGGAGGTTGAAAGTGGAATGATAGCACTATAACAGTGTAGTGTGGAAATGGCCAAGATAGCAACAGTTTAATTCTGCAGTGTAGACACATACTGGGAACTGTATTTCACAAAAGCAGGTTTATATCTCTCTAGCAAAGAATTCTAAATATTGCACCAAGCTACAAAGGTCAGGATTCCTTACAATGGAGCCATATGCATTAAAGTGATTTGAAGCTGATATAAATGTGTGATCTAGATACGTGCACCCCGTTTATGCATGGGCAAGTTGTGCAATATATTCAGGGTCAATTATTTGTGGCCCATGGGCCAAACTTCCCATCCCTGATATTTGAACTTTAATTAATTGTTTCCCTGCCTGACAGCAATGCTAGAGCAATGTCAAATGACCCAAGATGAAGCAGAAAAATTAGGCAGAAAAAAATGGAATGCACAAATGTAGGATGGGGGACACGTGGCTGGACAACAGTACGTGTGAAAGGGCTCTAGGTGTCTTGGTGGGCCCCAAGCTGAACATGAGTCAGCAGTGTGATGCGGCAGCCAAAAAAGCCAATGTAATTCTTGGTTGCATCGGTAGGAGTATGGCGTCCAGATCAAGGAAAGCAGTAGTGCCACTCTATTCTGCTTTGGTCAGACCTCATCTGGAATATTGTGTCTAGTTCTGGGCACCTCATTTCAAGGAGGATATTGACAAGCTGGAGCGTGTCCAGAGGAGGGGGACCAAAATGGTGAAGGGTCTGGAAGCCATGAAGCTCTGTGAGCAGCGGCTGAGGGAGCTGAGGATGTTTAGTCTGCAGAAGAAAAGGTTAAGAGGGGACATGATAGCCATGTTTAAATATTTGAAGGGATGTCATGTTGAGGAGGGAGTGGGCTTGTTTTCCGCTGCTCCAGAGACTAGGACGAGGAGCAATGGATTCAAACTCCAGGAAAAGAGATTTCACGTAAACATCAGGAAAAAATTCCTGATGGTCAGAGCTGTCCGGCAGTGGAATCTGCTGCCTCCATGGAGTGTGGTGGAGTCTTCTTCTTGGGAGGTTTCTAAGCAGAGGCTGGATGGCTGTCTGTCGAAGGGAGTGCTTTGATGTGGGTTCCTGCATAACGGGGGGTTGGCCCCAGCCCCTCTTCCAGCTCTATGATTCTATAAGAAACCCACCACGCCCAAGAGCAGCCCATGTTAGATTTTTCTTGCCCCTCCTTTGCCTTGGTGTCCTTTTTGGTTGACGTTAAACCATTTTTCCGCTCTGGGTGCTGCAATGCAAAGCGGATGGTTAAGTGAGACTCTCTGCCACAGCGCCTTCGGGGCTGCTCTTTGTCCTTGAGCTGCAGCGGGCACCTCCGATAATCCAACGTAATACGGAGGAGGCTCAGCAGCCACGGCAGACAGCACCGGGGGGCTAAAACAGACCACGAGCACACGCATTGTTTCCTCTTCTACATCACGCTCCCCTGATTCCTAAAAGAAACCCAGCTGGGAAGCTCCTGATAGACATTTCTCTCCTTCTTCCTCATCTTTAGTTTCTTTGTCTTTCATTTCTTTTAGCAATTCAGCAAGCCACAGTTTTTTAAATGCAAGCAGGTAAGTCACAGTGGCTAAGACTGTCATCCTATATACGCCAAGACTGAGGTATCTCTGGCAGCAGCAGCTGGCGGGTTTCATGTCAGCGGGGCAGTGAATCCACTCCAGGTTTTGGAAAGCATTAGAGGAGCTATCTATGCTTGTTAGCTATGGGATTCAGCACCTTGGAGAGATCCTTTAAAACATGGAGTGGAATCACTGTCCCACTGACATGGGAGCCGCCAGCTGCCACTAACCTCAGGAATTCAGGAAGGGTTTAGAGTTTGGTGGTAAAGAGCATGTACAAAATTTCTGAGGTGCAGTTCCTGGTGTGCCCAGGCAGGAGTTTTGAGAGCTGTGCAGTGTCAGCCAAGGGGCTATTCCGCACACACACACAAATAAATTGGCTGAAAAAATCCATTTAAGAGGCACTCCACTCTCATTTTGTCCACTTTAGACTTTTTTCAAAGCTGAGAGGTGAAAATAGCCTTCCAAAGGGAGAAAGAACCTCATTTCTGGACTGCCAAAATGGCAACCAGGATGGGGTATGGTGGGCCCCCCAGAGCTTTGGACGAATCCCAAGTGGCAACATGCCCTCTCTGCTCCAGAGCGTGCCTATCCACTTTTACAAGCATTCCAGGAGCGTTCCATTCCGTGGTTGATGATTTTGTGATTCGTGTGTGTGTGTTTTGCGGGGCTTTTGTTGTTGTTTTTTGTTGTCGTTTGGATTTTTTTTGGGGGGGGAGTCCTGCTGCTGTAATGCTGAATGTCATCTTGGGTAGCCCCCGAAGGTTGGTGAGAAGACAGTGTGGGCAGCCAAACCTCAGAAGTCATTCGCCCGAGGTTTAAACTAGAGAAGTAGAAGCTCCAATGGCCCATTGCTGTTCTTCAAGATGTTAAGAGTGGATAAACAAACCACAGCTCCCCTTATCCCTAGGTGGACACGGAGCTGGCTTGAATCCCCAAATACAAGGTAGGAAGGTAGGAAAGAGAAGGAAAGAAATACACACACACACTTTGGCCAAAGGATCCCAGGAAGGGATGATGTATTCTTGCAGGCTTCTTATACCATTTTTATGTTTATATTAAAGAATGCTTACAGGGGGGAAAAAAGATTCACGCATCAGCAATAGCAGAATCACAGCTTGCGCATATGTTACATTCTGTCTGACCCGTAACTTCCCGAGTCTACGTGACCCTGTTACATCCTAGGCCAGTGGTTCTCAACCTGTGGGTCCCCAGATGTTTGTGGACTTCAGCTCCCAGAAGCCCCAGCCACTATGGTCAATGCTCAGGGCTTCTGGGAGCTGAAGTCCAAAAACATCTGGGGACCCACAGGTTGAGAACCACTGTCCTAGGCCATTCTCAAAGATATCGCTGACGTTTCAAGATTCTACTGATTACAAATAGGAGCAGAGCAGAATAAACAATTCTAAAGCAAGGTTGTTTGATGAGCTCTGAGTGTCTAAAATGCCAATTAATATCACAGTTAATGATTATCAAGTATTAGTTCTACAGCAAGTTACAGAGCCCCAAATTTCAAGCCTGAGAAAGACCGTTCCAACTTATGGTGGCCTCCTCCTAAGATTTTCTTGGCAAGATTCAAAGGATGTTTTCCATTGCCTTCCTCTGAGGCTGAGAGAGCGTGACTTGCCTGGTATTCCCTCCCTCCCAGTGGGTTTCCAGGGCTTAATGGGCCCCAGTCCGACACTCAAACCACCTCACTTCCGTGTCTCCCAGTGGGAAGACCGGGGACAATGGGACATGAAGCTTGTCTGGCGTCTCTGGATCAACTGCTATGGTGAATTGATCTTTAAACTAGTCAATTTATTTCATTGAATTAACTCCTTAAGCTCTTTAATTTATTTCTGTAGGGGGCAAATTGGCAACCGGATCAGATATGTGTTATGTCACTGCTGCAGTTTTTTCTGCTAACGCTGCCCTGTTACCAGTGTCGGCGTGCGTGCTGGCCAATGCGCCGAGGCATCTGTCTCCCCGTCCCGTCACCTGTGCGAATAGATTGCAAGCACGCCACTGCAGCAATGCTGCTGGTGCATTAGAGATGCAGGTCACATCCATGTGCTGAAGTTTTTGCTGCAAGAGAGCAGCATAGAGGCAATCCTGCCTGTTTGGCTTCAGGCTTTTTAGATCCGTCCTGCCAAAGAGGCACAGTGTCATGGACTCTCAGGCTAAAGTGATCTTGAGGCTGGCACTCAGTTAAGATTATCTTGACGTTGGAAGTAGCTGGTAAAGAGAAAGTGAGTCGATCAAAAATTCATGGAAGTGATGATTCCAGGGGAAATGGTTTTATGAAACAGCTGGGACCGTCCCCACCCCCCAACAAAACAATCCTGTGTTATTTTGCAAAGTCGTTTCTCTGATTCTTCCACACCAGGGAGTCAACTGCATTGAATTCAATGGGACATCTGGTTTTGGGGGGTATATGACTGCATGTTTAAGATGCAACAAAATAGACGAGGCATCATTGGGGAAGGACAAAGGTGTTCGCAGCCCAGAGGTCAGAAAAGTTAACTTTTCCAAGTCAGACCAGGAAATTACCACCCGTGTAAGTACTTTCTAAGGTGTTGTGCAAGGAGGTATCCAATACAGGTATACTTTAACAAAGTACAAAAAAACACTGTGTGCAGGAAACACTAAGGGCCTTTCTGCACTACACTGTTATGGTGCTATTATTCCACTTTCAACGTCCTGTGGAATGTAGTTTCCTGAGGCCAAAGAGCTCTCTGGCTGAGAATTCTCAAGGCCCCTCCCTAAACTGCAAACTCCAGGACTCCACAGGGTGTTGAAAGCAGAATAATAGCACTATAACAGTGCAGTGCGGAAAGGCCCATAGAAAATGTGAGAGCTGTTTGTACGCTAAAAGCCATGTGTTTCTTTGTGCAGCAAAATGCTCTGGAACGCTTCGGGATGTTCAGATACTGGAGAAAAACAGCACAAAAATCTCACCGTTCTGTATAACTCTTCCTGATGAGGCTCCCTGGCTGTCGGGAAACCCGTTTTTCGACCAGGAAACAAGTATAGAAAATAGTGAGAGTAATATCAATAATACAATACCTGAGTTAATGAAATCGGTGTGCTCCTGGGCATTGTTCTGGTACCAGAGGAAAAAACGCCAAAAGAATAGGGGTGGGTTCCTACACCAGAAGACAGACCAGATCAGTATGTTTCGGCAGACTTTCATCAAAATTAACAATAGGCACCTGCCAATGAAACAAGCAGGTCTGGTAGGCTTGCACAAGCAAGAAAAAGCACATTTTGAAGCTCCATGAAGTGTTCTTCCAAAATGCAGCCGGGGTGACTTTTGCTTTCAGCAGCCTCCGGTGTTCTTACGATTTTGATTTGGGTTGCCAGAGTTACAGATCTCGACTTCAACATGTTGGAAGTATTGTTGGAGGCCTCCCAAGCTGAAGTAAAGGATTGTTTTCCTAGCGGCTTTTGAATCTTGTGATTCCCCCTCTGTGTATTTCTAGTGCATTACCAGAAGATTATCCACCGAGACATCAAGCCGTCCAACCTGCTTCTGGGTGATGACAGCCATGTCAAGATCGCCGATTTCGGAGTGAGCAACCAGTTCGAGGGCAACGACGCCCAGCTCTCCAGCACGGCCGGGACGCCTGCCTTCATGGCCCCCGAAGCAATCTCGGATTCTGGGAAGAGCTTCAGCGGCAAAGTAGGGTTTTGGTGATTTCATTACCTATTAGATGTATCTCTCCCAGAGAACAGAAAGAGGTGTGTGTGTGATGTCCCACACACAACCCAGCACTAAATGTCTGTATTTCATCAGCCCTCTTTCACCCTTCCATTGCTGATGCTGCTAAAAGAAACCCCAGCTAGAAAAAAGATGAGGAGGGAAAGCAGGGCTGGATAGGTGTAGAAATCCTTTGTAAAAGGGTGCTTCACTATCAAAGGGTTTGCTAATTGAGGTATACCTGTACCCACATTGGCTCTTGGAGAGATGATGTTTCCATAGGCACTGTGGGAAGTGCTCACTGGATCAGTTGAAGGTGGAGAATATAACAACTCACTCTCTCCACAGCCACACTCCCAACAAACTTGGGGACTTGTTTTCTCAAAACCACTGGCAGCTGCTTGAGCACAAAATCCAGTCTGGATTTTGGTTCAAACTTTAAAAGAGCTACCCGGGGTGCTGAAGTTAATTTGATGGTCAGCACTTTGGACAGCCCCTTTAAAGTTTGGATTAAAACCTTGAGCAAATTCACCGCCACCACTGACACTGGAGGTTAAAGCTGGGGCGCGGGTGCAATGATGAATCCCAAACAGAAGCACTCCACGCTGCAACATTTTGTTGCACAACCTCTAACGAATGGAATGTGCTTGCTTGCTTGCTTTTCAGGCTCTGGACGTCTGGGCCATGGGCATCACTCTCTTTTGCTTTGTGTATGGAAAGGTAAGATGTTTCTAAAACTGGATGGGCACGGTTTGGGTGGTGCAGGCAGGGCAGACAGGGAGAATAAACTTGAGCTATGCAGTTCCTCACGGCTGTTTTCCCAGCCTTCGGTCCATCCACGTTCCCCGGACTGCCTTTTTCCTCGCCAAATTTTAAAAAATGCATTGCATTTCTTGACCCTCATAGGCTGGTATCCTGTTAGGGACATATGCCAACATTAAATCCAAAGTATGCCTGCATATTTTTTCTGGTTCTTGCAGAGATTTATATGTGTGTGTGTGTGTGTGTGTGTGTGTGTGTGTGTGTGTGTACATATATATGGAGAGGCAGGACTCAGCTTATATTTTTCCAGTGTATTTTCCCCTTCCCTTTTTCAATTAGATTTCAGTGTAAATATATATATATATATATATATATATATATATAATATAAATAAATTTATATATAATTAATATATATAATATATATAATTAAAATAAATATATATAAATATATACACACACACACACACGCACACGCACACACATATACATATACATATACCATATGGTATATGTATATGTGTGTGCGTGCGTGCGTGTGTGTGTGTGTGTGTATCTCATTTATTTATCTTATTTATTTTTACACTGAAATCTAATTGAAAAAGGGAAGGGAATTGGAAAAATATAAGTACAATAAGTACAAGAACCGTGCTTGCATACAAAACAATGACATGAGAAAGACTTACATTATAAGTTGTTTGGAAAGAAAAAGAAAAGAAATATGAAAAAGAGGAATATATAAAGTTAAGGAAATGTCTAGACTATATATATATATATATCCATACTACTTAATTCTACATACTTAATAAGCAATTGAAATAGAAGGAAACAAAGAGAAAGAAAAAGAGAGAGAGAGAGAAAGAAAGAAAGAAAGAAAGAAAGAAAGAAAGAAAGAAAGAAAGAAAAAAAAGAAAAAGTAGACCTCCCCGTACAATGAGGTTACAGGCCAGGATAATACAAGTTCAGTGCTAATCTTCCTTAGACAAGGAATAATGTGAAAATATAATAAGGGAGCAAACAATCCGCTCTAGGGTTTACTGCAAACTTAGGCCATTTCCGCACTAGACTGTTACAGGGCTATTATTCCACTTCCAAACTCCTGTGAAATTCTTTGTAGTTTCCTGAGGCCACAGAGCTCTCCGGCTGAGGATCCTCAAGGCCTCTCCCTAAACTGCAAACGCCAGGATTCCATAGGGTGTTGAAACCGGAATAATAGCGCTGTAGTGCAGAAATGGCCTTAGTATTCAAGGTGTTGACCCTGTGTTGGGAATAGAGTTTGGCACCTTGTGTAGTTCCTTTAAAGCTCAGAACAAATTGACTTCCCCACTGGACGCGGAAGCCACGGGCTTCCAACAAGGTGCTTTCCTGTGCAGTGTCAGCAAAGCAGGATGCTTCGGGTGTTTCTGAGAGTCTATGAAAGCTAACTAACTTCAGAAACCTTTGGTTGGCTTTGCAGTGCCCTTTCATTGATGAATTCATCCTCGCTCTTCACAACAAGATCAAGAACAAGCCTGTTGACTTCCCAGAAGAGTAAGTAAAAGTTTACAGAACTTTACAATAGAGAAGCAGGTTCAGGACCGGAGCTTGGATATGTTACTTTGACAGGACAGATGACTCTCAGCCAGGTATTTTGGGAGTTGTCCAAAAGATGATGATTGAGATCCTGGATCTGTCTCCTGATCTGACTCCAGAAATCTGCCTTAAAATCCAGCCGGCTGCCGTGAGGATTGGAGTTCTGTGGTGTTCGCAAGCAGGGCACTGAGAAATGATATGTCCAGTCCCCTCCTGCCAGTGATCGGCAGTGACCCAGGCAGAAACGCATTGCTGATCGCTGGCAGGATCGGGCTGCAGGCATCATCCTTCAGTGCCCTGCCCACCAACGCCACCAAACTTCATTCCTCAGTGCCGCTGGCTGGATTTTAAGGAGGGTTACAGCAATAGTACCACCATCGTTTTTATTTTTTTTTAATTTATTGGAATTATTCATTATAAATGAATGTAAGAGTCAACAGTGTGATGAGGCAGCTAAAAAAGCCAACGCGATTCTTGGTTGCATCAATAGGAGTATGGTGTCTAGACTGAGGGAGGTAGTGGTACCACTCTATTCTGCATTGGTCAGAGCTCATCTGGAATACTGTGTTCTGTTCTGGGCACCACAGTTCAGGAAGGATATACACAAGCTGGAGCGTGTCCAGAGGAGAGGGACCAAAATTTTAAAGGATCTGGAAGCCATGCCCTATGAAGAACGGCTTAGGGAGCTGGGTATGCTTAGTCTGTAGAAGAGAAGGTTAGGAGAGGACATGATAGCCATGTCTGAATATTTGAACAGATGTCATGCTGAAGATGGAGCGAGCTTGTTTTCTGCTCTCCAGAAACAATGACACGGAGCAATGGATTCAAACTGCAGGAGAAGAAATTTCACCTAAACATCAGGAAGAACTTCCTGAAAGTAAGAGCCGTTCAACAGTGGAATATGCTGCCTTGGCATGTGGTGGAGTCACCTCAAATGCCCGTCCCTAAACTGCAAATCCCAGGATTTCATAGGATGTTGAAAGTTTAATAATAACACTATAACAGTCTAGTGCAGAAATGGCTGTAGATAGAACCTTCTCTTCTCCAAGATATAATCAAACAGCATATAGTCTGCTGTATAGTATTTCCATCTGTTAAGGTCCCACTTTTCTTCATCCTTCCACCTGTAGGCAATCACTGCCTGTGCCACTATTAATAATTGGTTAATTAAATATTCCTCCTTTTTTTATATCTCAGTATCCCTAGGGACCACCATCATAAATGTGAATAGAAAACAGTTACAAGGTTGTAAGTCTAAGTTACGATATCGTAACTAACAGGATGCTGTTGGATACAGCTATTGATGTCCGAGGGATGGTGAATCCAGTTTGGGTTCTTTAAGCTGAGTCCTGCCCCTCCATAATATGTTCAGCTACCTGTATAGGCCCTTAAAGTTCAGACTGAAACCCAATAGCAGATTGACCACCACACTGACATGGGAGCCACAAGCTTCCATCACCTCCAGTACAGCTGACCATATTATCCCACAAGGTTACCCCGGTCTCATAATCCCCCTTAACTGGGCTAATATTCTGCACCATTTCATGGATTTACAGGTCCTGCTGGAGGACCTCAAGGTCTCCCACCTTTTAGCATAACAGGGTCTTCAGGGAAGTTTTCGTAAACCAGTGTGGCTGGCTTTTACACAATCCAGTTGTTTGCATCTGGCCTGATTTAGACTCTGCAAATTCAGTCTTGGTTCCTGGCTGTTTTGGCATCTTTTCATCCTATTTTCTTACAAGTTGGTGATGTGGAGAGGCTTCTTGGAGGCATATGGGTTGCCCTTTCCCTTTGGTTTCATTGGATCGCTCAGAGCAGTGGGGTTGGAGAGATAATCGGTGCCTCCTGGTGGGAAGGTGAGATCCTTGCAGAGTTAAAAGAAACCATGGCAAATCTTAAAGGAGTTGTCTCTGAATCCCGAAAAGATCTGGAGTATTGATGGATAGCTGCAGATATCACGTGGCTTGGTGAGGGTCATTTGAGGAGACGAGAAGACTCCATTTCTGAATGCTGGAGTGATGTGAATGGACTGTCCCTCGGAATTTGTTATTCCTCAGAAACAATGTTGTTTTATAGTGGTGGGAATCGTGTATGGGATTCAGTGAATTGCAGTGAATTTCAGCCCGACTCACTTGATTCTCAGTAACTGGGAAGCAGCTGCTGCGAGTGACAGGGGTCTGTTCCCTGTCCCCAAGGAAGCTGCTAACTCTCCGACTCTCTCCTATGAGTGATCTCACATGCAACAGGCGGAAGCAGGACCCCCTTCGCAGTCTGCCACCCCACATCAGAGGTTGCTTGCACAGGGAAGGTGGAAACATCAGTCGGCTGCTTCCCCGGTGACAGAGGAATGGATTCCTGTTGATCGCAGCATCTGTCAGCGTATTGTCAATGCATAACTGCACATGCAGAGATTTATTTAGGATCTTAACCATTGTAATCCAAGACATGGAGGCCAACTTCTTAAAAGATTTCCCCAAAGGTTTCATAGAATTATAGAAGCTTAGAAGCTTAAAGCTGGACTGCGGGCACTGTGGTCTGTGCCACGCGGGAATACGCGTGTTGTGTATAGTTAATCTGTTACTCTCAAGAAAATACGCAGGTTTTTCCCATTGTATGTAATGAGGTACAGGATACTTGGCTTACAATGGTTGCTGGAGTTAACAGTTTCCAACACACGGTTGGTTATATAGTGGTACACGCTTTTACACACACACGATGCCCATTGGCAAATTCTCTGGGTTTACACCTCTTCCAAACTCCCAGCTTTTCCCAAGGAACTAACTTCACATACATTAATCCAAAGCATTTCTGCCTCTCCTGTGTTATCTTTGTTTCAATTCTCTGAGTATGGGCCATTTCCGCCCAACACCGTTATAGTGCTATTATTCCACTTTCAACCTCCTGTGGAATTCTGGGGTTTGTAGTTTCCTGAGGCCAAAGAGCTCTCTGGTATAGTGCAGAAAGGCCCTATCTCACTTAACACTGTCCTGGGGCCTAGAGGCCATCCTCTCCCAACCTAGACCATTTCCGTTCTACACTGCTATTATTGCGCTTTCAACTTCCTGTGGAATCCTGGGATTTGCAGTTTAGGAGGGGCATTTAGAATTCTTGGTTCCTTGGCCTCAGGAAACTACAAACTCCAGAATTCCACAGGATGCTGGACGTGGAATTATAGCATTATAACAGTGTGGTGCAGAAATGGCCCTGGCCTCTTGGATCCCTTTTTCAGAGGCGGAGACCCCCAGGCCCCTTCCTTTGATATGTGACCCATTGTTTACTCCAGTTCTAACCCAAGTAATCCAAAGCTCTGACGTAGTAAATCACTTGTTGATTGCTATTGCTTCTAAGTAAACCAAGCCCTGCCGGGCCAGCCGGGCGGAATACCCATTTATGACTACCCTACCACGTCTATATGATTGCATTTCACACATTATATCCACGCAAAGCTTATGTCACATTAAAAGCATATTCGACAGTCATGCATAATTGTGTATTAGCCGTACCATTCCTATGGCATGGAGCACACCTGATACGACAGCAGGCTTGAAAGATGCCCATCCAATAGCTCTCAGGGTTTTCTTTTTCTAAGTTCTTTCGAATGTTCAAGCAACATCTCCTTCCTTGCAGTTTGAAATTTTGGAAACCTTTCCCTGAAGATGTGCTATCTTCAACCCATCGTACGTGATGCCACCGTGCATTTCGTTCTGTACGAGATTCGAAAGCTCTAGCATTCTCCACGCAGTACTGTACAAAAGAAGAAGAAGAAAAAATTCTGACCTACTTGCATTAATTAAACCTTCCTTTCTCAGGGTTTGAGAAATGTAAAGATGATATCACAGCCCTGCTTGGGAAAGAGTGGGGAGGATGGTAGGTGGGTGGAGAAATGGTTGCAAAGAGGGGAGTGCTGGCCCCCCGAAAGCAGACAGTGTTAGAATGTAAAAATATTTGGTATTTCTTCTAGCAGAGAGGGCTTCGTGCACTGAGCTTACGGCTATGAAAGACAAATAGCTATTCTCATAGAAAGGTAAAAGGAAAAAGTGTTGGCTGCCGTTCTGCTCGTGTCTTTGTAAGGCCGTTTCTGCACTGGATTGTTACAGTGGTATGATTCCACTTTCAACATCTTACGGAATCCTGCGGTTTAGCAGTATAGGGAGGGACCAGCCTGCGAACTCCAGGATTCCATAGGATGTTGAAAGTGGAATAATAGCACTATAACAGTCTAGTGCAGAAATGGCCTTACGTGCGCAGAAAACTGAGCTGTTTCAAAATGTCCGTATTTATCCAGGGACTTTATGTGACATCACAATGGGTGGGCATCCATTGTGCCACAGTAGCCACTCCACTCACAGCGAAGTGAGTGATATACCAGGGCTGCATGCGCCCTGGGCACTGATGCGTGCTCCCCGGTGTGCATCCGGACACCAGGTAGGAAGTGCCAGAGCACAACGGGAGTGACTGATGTGCATCAGAAGCTCCAAAACACACACCAGAAATGTCTGATGGACATCAGAGGACTCTTACCACTGCCCTTCCCAGGAGGCTCGGGAAAAAGCAGACTACTGCAGCCTCTCCTAGCTTGTGTGTTCTTCCTTGTTGATAACTTTTGCCAACTCTAACACACTCTGAGGTTGTTTGCCCACATATGTTCCTGTGAAACATTGGAGAGTGTGATGTCGGATGACAGCCTTAGTATTTTCTGCCCACGCTGAAATGTGCACAAATTGATGTCATGCATTTTGCTTGGACATGCACATTTACGCATCCTATGTCCCTCATTTAGGCACTTTTCCCCACTGAGCAAAGTGTGGGTCATTCATAGAATCATAGAGTTGGAAGAGACCCCAGGGTCCATCGAGTCCAACCCCCTGCCATGCAGGAACACCCATCAAAGCACTCCAGACAGGCGGCCCTCCAGCCTCTGCTTAAAAACCTCCAAAGAAGGAGACTCCTCCACACTCCAGGGAGGCAGCAGATTCCACTTCTGGACAGCTCCGACCACCAGGAAGTTCTTCCTGAGGTTCTCTTTTCCTGCAGCTTGAATCCATTGCTCCTTGCCTAGCGGAAAAAAAAGCCCACTCCCTCTTTGATATGACATCCTTCTAAATATTTAAATATGGCTCTCATGTCCCTTCTCAGCCTTCTCTTCTACAGACTAAACATCCCCAGCTCCCTCAGCCACTTCTCGTAGGGCTTCATGACTTCCAGACCCTCCACCATTTTGGTCCCCCTCCTCTGGACACGCTCCAGCTTGTCGACATCCTTCTTGGATTGAGGTGCCCAGAACTGGACACAGGATTCCAGATGAGGTCTGACCAAAGCAGAATAGAGTGGTACCATTACCTCCCTCGACCTAGACGCCGTGCTCCTATGGATGCAACCGTTCTCCACTCTGGTCCTCCAGGCCTGAACCACAGATAGAGGGAACGACGGAAGGAGAGAAATCTCCTTATCCGCAGGCGATGTCAGCTGAGCTTTTCTTTCCAGCACTCAGTTCTGCCAGATTTTGGGCATTTTGCCTACCATCTCTAGCGTGCCGTGTATATATATGCTTAGATTTATTAGCCTCTCCTTCCTCCCATCCACCTTCAGAAGAAGAGAGCAAGTTTTAATGGGACGATGTGGTTGCATTGAACAACCTTGTCTTTCCTCCCCGCATTTCCCGCCGCAATAACTCTCCAGGCCTGACTGATGCTGACATCCCGGTGACCTCCTCTCTCCCATCTAGAAAGGCTTCTCGGCTCATTAGCGTGTGGCGAGGCAAGGAGAGGATGACGGCTGGGTTGACTCAATGTTTAAATGAAGCTCATTAATTTGATGAAGCCAAGAAAAGGAACAAGGGAAGAATCCTTATATTAGAACGTACTGGACCGGCTCCGCCTTAGACCTCCCACAAACTCTAAGGACTGTGTTTGAGTTTTGCGCTTATTTTGCCATGGCTACCGAGGATTCGGGCTGCTGTTTACAAAAGAAGGCATAGAAACTTGTGGCGTGGCATTAGTTCATCTAGCCTGAAGGGAAATGAGTCAGTTCTTTCGACCGGGTTGCTTATTTTGTCCTCTCTAAAACTCACGGGTCAAAAATTTCCTCATGTTACTCTTTAAAAGAGGGGAGGACACCCCCCCCCCACTAGCTGTGCAATCCATGAATAGTCACAAAATTCAGGGATGAGACTTACTGGAATGTCTAACGCAGCAAGCTTTCAAATGCAGCGGAGCTCTTCTTCAGGCTTCGATGTTTGGGCTAATTCCCCACTGCTGCTGACGAGCGAGGTCATTTTCCTCTTCATCGAAGAGCTGAAGGCAGTTTAGAAGAGAAATTACCATTGGCTTTTCCTCTTTGGAACACAGGTTCTGCTGGTTGAGGATTTTCTGTTTGCAGAACTCCTAAAAAACCAGTTTGGCCGGAGGGGAACACGGACGGAAAAGAGATCTCTGGATGCAGGAGGGAAGTGAAGCCTCCTTTGACCATCTCAATTACAGTTGATTGATGGTTGGTTGGTTGATCCAAACATTTCATAGAATCATAGAACCCTAGAGTTGGAAGAGACCCCAGGGGCCATCCAGTCCAACCCCCTTCTGCCAGGCAGGAACCCACCTCAAAGCACTCCCAACAGGCGGCCATCCAGCCTCTGCTATGATTCTGTGAATCTGTGGATTCAGCGGCAAATGTCAGCTTCCATTTTCCCTTTGTTGTTACCCTGCCTTCTTCCTAAAACTGAGACTCAAGCTGGCTTCCAGGTCAGTTGGACAGTGAATCCATTCCAAGTCTGAATGTGAACTTTAAAGAAACTGTACAAGGTTACGAATTCTATCCACAAATACGTTCCATGGATGGCTCCAATAAAGTTCAGACTGAAACCCAGAACGGATCCATCGCCCTGCTGTCATGGAAACCACCCGCTGTCCCTGACAGTGTTTGAGAAAAGCTGGAGCTGACCTCAGCTTAGGGAGTCAGGCCAGTTTGGAGAAGAGAAGATTGAGAGGTGACATGACAGCTATCTTTAAATATTTGAAGGAAAGTCATGTAGAAGACGGAGCAAGCTTATTTTCTGCTGCTCCAGGGACTAGGATATGGAGCAATGGCTCCAAAATGGCAGAGATTCCACCTAAACATGAGGAGGAACTTCTTGATGGTTGGGGCTGTACAGCACCAGCTTTGAACCAGTGGTGAGCTCTCCTTTTAAGCAGAGGTTGGGTGGCCGTCTTTTGGGGGTGCTTTAGCTGCATATTCCTACATTTAAGATTCTATGACTCTATTACCCATGGTAGTTTCTGTCTTGATTGTGGTTTGTCCTTCCTTCCTTCCTTCCTTCCTTCCTTCCTTCCTTCCTTCCTTCCTTCCTTCCTTCCTTCCTTCCTTCCTTCCCCTAGGCCCTGGATCAGCCCAGAACTCAAGGACCTCATTTTGAAGATGCTGGAAAAAAACCCAGAGACCAGAATAACTGTTCCGGAGATTAAGGTAAGCATGGCACGTCGGCACTAACAACCACTTGCTTGGACCAAAATACAAAATACAGTGGTGTATTTCAAGCTGTGGGAGTTCATCTGGACAGTGTGAACATGCACACCAAACAACAGCATAACACAGAGCTTGGAGAAGTTACTTTGAGGTGGTAAATCTTCTTGCAAGTCCTGACTGGGATATATTGACTTACTGTTCAATAATTAATTCAATGGGCTTTCTCTAGTTGGGAATACAATTGGATCTAAGCCTTGGACTACAATTCCCAGAATCCCAGAATCCACCAGCCAATATGGCCGTACAGTCTAGGAAATTCTGGGCCTTTATGATTCCGAAAAAGTAACTTTTCGAAAGTCTGAGATTATGCAGGATAATCATTTATTGAGATCAATGCTCCCTCAGTGCTAATGTAGTTAGGTTCCAGACTTTTAAGAGATAAATATTCAAAAACTGTTGAATTTAAGGTTTTCCTACATTCATATTTTTCTAAAAAAAATATTCAGGTTCTTAAATACAAAGAAATATGCAAATATTGGTAAACCTTTAGCAAAAATGAATCGATGCTGAATTGCAAAGCATTTTAAAGATGTCAATGTGTGTCTCCTCCCAGTGGCAGAATTGGGGAAAAGCAACAGCAAAGGTATGAAGCAACACTAAAAACTGCTAATTAGTGGTCAAGAAATGGAAGTTCAAAAAAAATATTGAAACCCTTGGAAGAAATTTGCCTTTTTCATAAAGTAACCTATTTAGTATCCTTTGGTTAGGAGCGGGCTTGTAGAATCTCCCTTGTTTTGTGTATAGCTTTTCAAAATTTTCCCGTGAGTTAATTCCAGACTCAGGTGTGAAGATAAAATTTGAAATGTTTAAATCAATCTATAGATGGATGGATGGGTGGATGGATGGATGGATGGATGTATACATAGATAAATAGACGGACGGACGGACGGACGGACGGACGGACAGACAGACAGACAGACAGACAGACAGACAGACAGACAGACAGAGTCTTGTGTGAGCTGGCAACGCACACAAGGACTTAGCCAAAGAATCAAGTAACGCATCCATTTTACAGATAAGGAGCACCGAGGCTGAGAGGGAAGCAGATAACACAAAGACAGCTGTGCCCAAAACATAAAGCTTCAGTTTCAAGATGGATCAGCAGCCTTAAGCCCCATTTTATAACTGGACAACACTGAGCCTCAAAGAGATATAACAAACCCCCCTCCCTAGCCAATGTGGGGTAATAGTGGTCTACCTTACAGAGCTGTTGTAAAGCTTACAAGGGGAACGTACGTCGATTGTGTCCACTAAATGAATGAAATCTAAGATGGGAAACTTGTGGCCCTCTAGATCCTGTTGGATTCCTTCTCCCATTAGCCCCACTCAGAACAAGCAATAGTTGGGGATGACAGGAAATGTAGTCGAACAAGGTCCACAAGTTTCCCAATCTTGAGGCATATGAAAGACTTCAAAGTCCCTAAGGCGGTAGGGACAGACTAAATAGTGTTAATTGCTATTGCAATCCATCCCACGGCAAAGCGGAGACCACCACGGGACAGCTGGAGAGATTTCTCCCCAAGTTTCCCCTCCTCTTCCATGCAGTTCTCTCCTGGGAACTTGTCCCATCACAACATGCTCTGATGGCTGGGATTTCCCCCCCCCCTTTGTGTAGTTACATCCTTGGGTGACCAAGTTTGGAGAAGATCCTCTACCTCTGGAGGAAGAGCACTGTACCATTGTGGAAGTCACAGAAGAAGAAGTGAAGAATTCGGTCAAGACGATTCCCAGCCTCCCCGCCGTGGTAGGTATCCCTTTTGCCATGGGTGATGCAGAAAATGGCTTCCCCTCTCAGCAGGGGTGTATTGATGGGACAAGGATGAGGGCAAACCTACCTGGTTTGGGTCCAAGTTACCTGCAGGATCGCCTCCTCCCGTACAATCCGCCCCACAAACTCAGCTCCTTTGGGGGCCATTTACTTCTACTGACCAGGACTCGACTGGCAACGGTCACCCCAAGGATGTTCTCGTCGGCCGCCCCTAGACTGTGGAATGACCTGCCGGAAGAGATTCGACAGCAAAAGACGCTGTCTGAATTTTAAAAGGTACTAAAGACCCGTCTCTTCCGGCATACCTAGCCAGTTTTTTAACTTTGAATCGTAGAATCGTAGAGTTGGAAGAGCCAAAGGGGCCGTCCAGTCCAACCCCCTGCTATGCACTTAAGGGGGAAAGAGATGAAACCAAAAAAACATTTTGCATTGGTGCATTTTAAATGGTTTTCTGTGTTTCTAGCTGTATTTTAGTCTTAAGTTGTACCCCACCTCGAGCCCTGGGGAGAAGTGGGTAAGACATAAAAATTTATTATATGATTGTCGCCACAAAATAAGAATTGTAACTTGAATGCATCCTACATAAAGTAGGATTAGACTTGGAGGGAGGAGGCGTGAAAATTGGAGGACAGAACGTCAACAATTTAAGATATGTCGATGACTCCATACTGCAAAGGGGGGGGTCCCCTTTTGCCAGATTGCTTCATGGGGGGAGGTCTGTGCCCCAGTGCAACCAGTTTGTATTTCTGATTTCCTTTCCCCCTCCCTTATTCTCTTCCCTCCAGATTTTGGTGAAAGCCATGTTGAGGAAACGCTCCTTCGGTAATCCGTTCGAAGCCCAGGCCAGACGAGAGGAAAGGTCTATGTCGGCTCCAGGAGACCTGTTAATGTAGGTATCTTTAGAACCTCTTTTAGTCCTCCTTTGTGCAATTTTTGTATGGCTGGACTAAGAGACCTCTGAGGATCCTTGCTACTCGGTGATTCTGGAATAATTTTTGGCCGCCACACCTTTTGCAAAGAGAGAGAGAGGGAGGAAAAAGAACTTACCCAGATGTTAACACTTAGGATTAAAAGCAATATAAACGGATTTAAACTGCTTTCTTTGCTGTGGCTCAGAAGGTATTCCGAGAAACCTGAGAATGCCCTAGCTAGCATCCCCCAAATTAGAAGAGTTACTTTTTTGGACTGTTTGCCCAGTTTCCTAGCCAGCGTGAAAAGGAACTTCTCAAGTTCAGCCTCAGTGTGAGCTGTTAGCTGATTTGTGCCACAAGAACAAACTCATTTGAGGAAGCTCAATAAATTTTGCTGCCTGAAGCAGGGCAGTAAAGGCTCTCCTCTTAAGTTAAGGGGTGCACATCCAAGACAGCCAGGTTATTTTTGGCATTTTAAGCAGGAAATCCCCCCTGTTCTTACTCCTCCTGCAAGTAAAAATATAAAAATCAGAGGCGAGAGATCCATTTTCTGCCCTTTTTTTTCATCCCGTTCAGTAGCCGCTGCTTGCAGTGGCTTCCTCTTTTTCCTCCATTTTGAAATACTGAAATGTGTCTGTTAAACCAGGGGTTGGCAACTAACTGTACAGGCGGCGGGGGCTGTTTTTCCCGCCGAC
Organism: Iguana delicatissima; assembly: GCA_948472985.1. NCBI lineage: Eukaryota > Metazoa > Chordata > Lepidosauria > Squamata > Iguanidae > Iguana > Iguana delicatissima. The sequence continues at coordinate 245,998 of CAOKZL010001875.1, read as the reverse complement.
AGGCCACACAGAAATGATGCGATATCACTTCAGGCCCCCAATTTTCAGCCAATTTTCTTTTTCTTTTGGAAGGTGTTTTGGGAGGTTCAGATAGTTAAAGAGACCCAGCCGTTGGATCGTTGGTGGCTTTGGAGGATGTTGTTCAGGTTGGGGGCAAAATATGTCCCAAAAATAAGCTCGGGAGGGCTCCAAGGCCTTCCAAGGGCCACACTTAGGGGCCCCAAGGGCCAGCAAGCTGTGCTTTGCCCACTCCGCTGCTAAAGCATAGTTTATGGGAGTAACGGCTTCCAGCTCAATTTATACTGATACTTTGGCCACCCCATGGCATCACAGGGGTTGGTGTCACCCCAGTGGACCTCCTCCCCTACCAATATTGTAGCTAAAATGCCAGAAAATTTGACAAAATCAGTGACTATTTTAAAAAAACAGCAGCAACCAAACCAATAGCGTGGGCTTGTAGCAACTGCAGACGAAACGGCCTTCTAATTGGGTAATAATGACAGCTCTGACCAGAGGGCATTAAAAGATTCAGAAAGTAAATTAGCATAGAGTTTTAGCCTTGTGGGTATGTTGATGCAGTATACATAAGCTGGATTTTTTTTTTTAAAAAAAGTTTTTATGGTTGTATCTAACTACAAGGATATTTTTATTTTTAAAAATTGTGCTGAAACATTGCACAAAAACTTTATAGGCCGTCTTTTTGGGTTCACCTCCCCTCTCTGAAGGTGTCACCTGGGGTGGTTTGCACCCCTCGAGTGACACCACGGGGGCCCCCTTTGGCCCCCATGCCCCTAAAAGGCAGCCCCTGCAAACTCCGAAATTGAATCCAGCCCCTAGGACGAAATAGGTTCCATGGCAGTTCTGCGGAGGCAAAAGGGACTCTGAGCATGGCTAGATATCCGCAGAGGGCTAAAAGCAAGGGACGGAGGGAAGAACTTCAGCAGTCAGCTGCTGTATGGTACCTTCCAGACTGGCTGGAGAAACCTTTTGGTGTCCTTCTGCCTCTTTTTAATAAGCAGGTATGTTATCCTAAGGACGGAAGTGATGCAGGCTAGATTTTAATTTTCTCCCTTTAATCTCAGTTATAGTCTGCAACCCACTCCCCTTCCTGCTTTGGTTCCACAGACTTTTTGCAATTTGCAATTTTAATGCCATGTTTATTTCCAGTTGGAGGAAGGATAATAGCTCCCCTGTCCCTGTGAAAGAAGATTAAGGAGCGAAGGAGAGCAATTAGAACACGTTTCTAATTTCATGATCCGTTGGTTTAATTGGGCATCTAGAAGGGGGGGTGGACATCTCGCCCCCAGATTGCTTAAATATCTCATACCTGGCAAGATCCATGCTTTCTCACTTAGAATTATTCAGTGTTTTCTTGTTTGCCCTAGTATGGAAAGCTAGGTTCCTTTTCTTTGACACACCCTGTACCCAGTCACAGCGTCCTGGAAACAAATCGATCATTTTCGAGAAGACAGAAATGCAAAAGCTGTTTGTGGTCTTACTCTTCTGTCATTTTCATACTATACAACTGTAACCGCCTTGGCTGAATCCTACGGAATCTCGGGGTTTGTAGTTCAAGAAGGCACTACAGCTCTCTGATGAGAATTCTAAGTACCTCCCCCCAAACTCCAAATCCCAGGATTCCATAGGACAGAGCCATGACAGCTACAGTGGTATCAAACTGCTACAATTGTGTAGTGTGAAATATGAAGAAAAGGTGAATATAGACATTCTCTGTTTTGATTAAATATCCTTGCGATGGTAATCGGTGGAGCTGACTTCAGAACCCACCTCACTTACTGGCAGCAGAGATGGTGCTTTTGATAGACTACAGTTCCCAGAATCCCAGGGGCTGTTTTGGCTGGGTCAGCCCTCCCTTGTTGCCTGAGCAGATGGCATTGAGGGGCACAGAAACTGATTTTCTCTAGGCAGCAACTAGGGCAGGGTCTGGGGAGGGGGGCTGTTAGCAGTACCAGCTAGTGACTCCCATGTCAGTGAGGCGGTTAATTCATGCCAGGTTTTCACTGGTGCCGAACCTGTTTGGGCGATTAGAGTTCAGCACCTTGGACAGCACTTTTGAAGCCTGCCCTTTAAATCCTCTTGGAAGCCACGGAGTGGATTCGCTGCCCCGCTGGCATGGGAGTCCTCAGCCACTGGTAGATATGAGAGGAAGGGATGGCGTCTGGTGAGTTAGAGCTCCTCTCCAGACATCATCCAACCTGCTGGTTGGAAAAAGGAATTTCCTGCTCCTTGTTTAGTTAGGAACTTAGACAAATTTTCTGTCCTGCCTTTAAAGCCGATGTAGCCAATCGTCAGCATGTCTTGTAATAATCTGTTTCCTAAATCAGCGGTGGGCAACTGTGATGGGTACAGAGGCCAATTTTCTGCCCCTGGGAGTCTTATACACAAATTGCCTAAAATGCCAGCAAGCAAAAACAAAGGCAAATACCAAAAGTGGGTGGTGGAAGTGAGTTCCAACTCCGAAGAACATTGGGGATGGGTGTTAAATGGTGCAGAGGTCCCGAAACCTATTTATTTATCCATTCATTTATTTGATTTATATCCTCCCCTTCTCCGAACATGGGATCCGAGGCGGTATACATCGTTTTACCAGAAGTCAAACTGAAAAGGCAACTTGCCATTCCTCATGCCTTCCAGAGGAATCAATCCATTGCTTTCTATGGCCAGAAGGAAAACAATCCAGGCAATCTGGAGGGACGGAGGGCTGCAGATACAGCCTTGGGGGTCCACATACAGCTCCTGGGCCCAACTCTGCCCCAAACCATGTGTGAATATGTGTTTTTTTCTTTTTGGCCCATCCAAAACCATCCTTTCTGTGACTTCCCTGTCCACCCTAGATTCCCTTCCCTCTCCTTTTCTTTGCTCTTGTTCCCACCTACCCCCGTCAAAAGTTTGTTTCTTCTCATTTCAGTTTCATGCACGCCTACAATCTTAATATTGGTGGTTGTTTTTTTTTCTGTCCGCACCCCTTTTCCTTTGTTTTCATTCTTCGCCCCCCAGGCAAGGTTTTCGGTTAAGCCCATCTATGTATTTGCATCCATCTTTAAGGTAACTTGGTATCTTCTGTTCCCAGCCAGTGTGATGGGAATGTCCATCATTCCCTCTGTGTGTACTTGTGGCATCTGTGTGTGTCTTAGAGACAGTAGGTTTTTTTACTTATCTAGAGGAGTGAATTGGTTCCGTCGTGTGATGTTTGATGTTCAGTCATGAAACCCCCTCTGTTTTTGGTAGTGATGTTCTCCTGGATCGTCTCTTTCTTTATTTTTTCTCTCCTTTCTATTTAAAAGACTTTAATTGGTACAACTTAGGTATTGTGGATTTCTCAAGGTGGCCAAACTATTGGACTGAAATAGAGTCATAGATCCTAGAGTTGGAAGAGACCCCAGGGGCCATCTAGTCCAACCCCCTTCTGACATGCAGAAACCCACATCAAAGCGCTCTCAAAAGATGGCCATCCAGCCTCTGCTCAAAAACCTCCAAAGAAGGAGACTCCTCCACACTCTATGGAGGCAGCAGATTCCACTGCTAGACAGCTCTGACCGTCAGGAAGTTCTTCTTGAGGTTCAGGTGGAATCTCCTTTCCTGCAGCTTGAATCCATTACTCCTTGTCCTAGTCTCTGGAGCAGCAGAAAACAACCTTGCTCCATCTTCAACACAACATCCCTTCAAATATTTAAACATGGGTATCATGGCCCCTCTTAACCTTCTCTTCTGCAGAGTAAACATCCCCAGCTCTCTAACCCACTCCTCATAGGGCTTCCTAGAGCCTTCACCATTTTGGTTGCCCTCCTCTGGACACGTTCCAGCTTGTCAATATCCTTCTTGAATGGAGGTGCCCAGAACTGGACACAGGATTCCAGCTGAGGTCTGACCAAAGCAGAATAGAGTGGTACCATTACCTCCCTTGATCTAGACACCATACGCCTATGGATGCAACCAAGAATCACATTGGCTTTCTTGGCTGCCGCATCACACTGCTGACTCATGTTCAGCGTGTGGTCCACCAAGGCTCCTAGAGCCCTTTCACATGTACTGTTATCCAGTCACGTGCAGTTAGTAAATGTGAAGCTGTCACAGACCTGTAACTCTAGATCACAAATCCGTACCTGCAATACAGATAATCAGTAGCCCATTTCCTTCCCGGGAGAGGACAGTTCTCAGTGTGTTAATTCCTTGAACTCATTGTATATGAGAAAAAAATGATTCATTGCCTTCGGGGATTAGTTCCGCAGACAGGAGGTTTCTGGAACACATCATCTTTTGTCGGCTACCTGGAACCATGCTGCACAGCGTCCCATTAATTCCGGCAATTAGCCGCATAGCTCCTGAGTAGAGTCCGTACCGTCTCTCATGAGAGACGCATTTCTTTGCTGGGAGGCCATTTTGTGAGAAAGCCAGCTAACAAATTTCCTTGCGGCAGTTAACAAGGACCCCAGGGAGCAGGTAGAAATGAAACACCAGACCGGACTAAGAATCTTATGGCTTCATCCTCTCCCATAGCTTGTGTGCTCTTTCCCATTAACGGCTTCTGCCCTGTTGGCTGCACTCTGGTGCTGCGTGATCGCACACGTCCGGTTTTTCGTCTGTGGGATGTTGGAGGGTATGTGTTGCTTGGATGGGAATACCAGTGCTGTGGGCTATATTTCAGAGGAAGGACCTGGTAAAACCGCCTCTGAATATTCCTTGCCTAAGAAAACCATAGGAAATTCATGAGATTGCCACGAGTCAACAGGAACCTGAAGACACATACAGGCATTCATTACTGCACTGCAACTCCCAGCAGTCTTCACCAGTGGCTAGGCTGTCTGGAGCCGCTGGGACTTGCAGTCCTACAATATCCAGAGGTTCTTACACACACACACACACACACCAGACGGAGAACCGTTTGGAAGCCAAAATCAACAGCATTCACCATCCTTCATGCTCAGGATGCATGGCAGTGGTTGGACCATATCTGTCGCTCTTGTCTTCTCATTACTGATGGGATGTACAGGGTCAGCCTTGGTTAGTACTTGGATGGGAGACCACCAATGAATACCAGGTGCTATAGGCTATGTTTCCAAGGAAGGGACTGGCAAAAGCACCACTGCCTGAGAAAACCCTAGGAAATTCATTGGGTCACCATATGCTGGTAGGCAGCTTCAAGGGACACACACATGCAAGATAGTGTCAGGGATCTCTGAAGCAGTTCAAGTGGAACCCATCCTGGAAGCCTTGGAAGCTAGGAAGCCGTAGAGAGCGATGTTGGGTAGAGCATTGGAGGAGTTGTTTTGGTGCCGTTTCTTGGGCAAAGAGCTGGCTGGCCTGTGAAGCGATCATACTCTTCCAGCTCTCCAAGGCCATTTCCGCACTAGACAGTTATAGTGCTATTATTCCTCTCTCAACATCCTATGGAATCCTGGAGTTTGCAGTTGAGGCCCCCTTAAAAATAGCCTTTAAGTCAGCTAAAAACAATTTTTTAAAAGCTAATACTAAAAACTAGGTTGGAACCGGATGCATGAAAACAGCCACCAATTCTTCCCCTGTATATTTCAGGATTTATTTAGTTCAGAAGCTATATTGAGGGACTGCCAGTTCTTTCCTACGTGTATTTCAGAAGGTCTTAGTTTGTTACGGTGATTTTCTGCCTTTTCTGCAATGAGCTAAAGGAGGCACGGCCAATTCTCCCAAGCCTTTCCCACTTTTATGTGCACAACAGTCCTGCGAGGTAGGTCAGGCTGAGATTGAGATGGATTGACGCAAGTTGATTAAGTGAGGGAGCAGGATCCTGGATGTCCTGAATTATAGTCTAGCACTGACCACTAGACCACACTGCAGAGCTCTGCTGTAATACAAGGAACACCAAATCCAGCATCCTGTTCCCTGGGTGGCCAACACGGAAGGCCTCCCGGAGACCCAGATGGAAAGCAAGGGCACAACATGTAACAAAAGGGATCTTCTCAAAGTCTTGAACCCTAAGGAACTGACTTTACGCAGATTTATTGCTTTCACATGTCAGTACTAACTGGCCATAAAGACCTGGAAGACCTCTATCACCGTAGGCCAGAGCTTTCCAGACTTTTCATGTGGATGACACACCTTTTAGACATGCATCATTTCGTGACACCGTTGCAAACGGGAGCTTAAACTAACCCCTTATAAGAGATACGGATATATACATAAATGGTAATAACAAAATGTATGGGGACACAACATATTTCATAAAAACCTTTCCTCTATTTTTAAATATATATGATTTATAAGTAATGAAATACATTTCCAAGATTGTAGGCGACACACCTACACACTTCAGGCGACACACTAACATGTCACGGCACACCGTTCGGAAAGCCCTGCCGTAGGCAGCCACAAAATCCACAAAAGCTCGTGCTAAGATAAAAACCCGTTAGTCTTAAAGGTGCGACTATGTGCGTATTTTTTTCCCTTGTTAGGTGCACAAAGTATTTATGAGTTTGCATTTTAATTGATAGAAGAGCAAATGGGGAGACGAGATAAGAAGTCAGAATGGGTTGATGCTTGCAGGAAGTTCTTGCTTGCAGGAAGAATGGGGTTAGAGAGAGAATGCTGGATTTTCCCCAAATTAAGTAGGGGGAGGAAGGATAGATGGTTGATTTTTCCTCATGGAGGGAGTCTTATGATCGCTTTGTTTCTCTGGAATGTGTGTAGAAAGCAAGGGAGCTGGGAGGGCATGAAAGACCCCGATCTGCCGGACGTGAACGAGGACGAGACGAGTTCCTGAAGCCGCAAGCGGATCACGGAGGGATCTCTCGCCCGCTGCTGCTGCGCTGCTGCTGCTGCTCTACCCATCGTAACCAGTGGTGTTGTCTTGCACGCCATGCTGTTCTCATCAACCAAAGTTTGTGACTTGCAAAATAGAAAAAGAGAGAGAGAGAGAGAGAGAGACGTACATCCACCTGTATTATTTCAAGGGAAAGAAGCAGCGCCGATCCCTGGTTTTCAAAGCAAGAGGTGGGGCAGCTGTTCCTCCTGGGAGAGGGCCAACTGCACGCGTTGGCGTTTTGAGACTTGGTGGTGGTGTACGCTCAACCCTGTGCCTCGTTTTCTGCTCGTGCTTCACATCACAATCTGTGGGTCCATTTTGGAAACGCAGCCGGACATTCTCCGTTAGGGGCTGGCTCCTCGGTTCCAAACTGCCGAGACGCCTCCTCTACTCCTGATCTCATTATAATTTTCAGTTCATTCAGAGGTACTCAAGAATCAATCGATTTCCCATCGAGGGAAATCATTGGATTTTGGGCCATTGCACATTTGCAATCCTAAATTTAGACAACCTAGTATTTCTCCTCCTGGCTGGCCTGGTGACACATTTGCTGTTGATTTCTACTGAAATGTGGACACAAGCTTCCATCCCCTGAAGGTAGGGTGGAAACCGTGATGTGGTAGACTAAAGTCCCATCATCCTCCATCCAGCATGGGAGTTATAGTCCCAGCATATCTGGAAGCACCGCTCCAGATATACAGCATACATAGAATCAAGGTCTCATAAATCCATTCCATTGCATATCTGGATCAATCTGAAATATCCCATCTGAAAAATCCTATTTGAGCCTATTTTGCTAAGAGCAGCATGTTTTATACACATTTTACTCTAGGATGGACATTTCTTCATCTGAAAACATTCACTTTTGCACATATTTTGATCTGGCATTCTTGCGCCAAGAATAGCAAAATTTGGACAAGTCTATAAAAAGGTTGGATAGCTACATTCCAATATGTTTTTCAAACAGGAAAGTGTGTATCAGCTTGGTTTGCCTCCACAAGCACACCCAGTTCAATTTTCCAGTATCTTCCTTTTAAAAACAACCATTTCCGGTGTGAATTGCAAGAACTGCTTTTCTTGGCATGCTGGCTGGGAGATTCTGGGGGTTATGGTCCAAAAAAGCAACTTTTCCAATGTCTGGTATTGTATTCGGTGGCCACACAGGTTGAGGAATTCTGGGAGTTGTAATCCAAAAAAAAAAGTAACATTTCCACAGGCTAGTCAGTTGTATTCAACAGTTTGCCACCTTTCCCAAATTCAGGTTATCTCCAATGGCTTTCCAGTCTCAAAAATGTACGTTCATATATTGAATGTTCCCACACTCGACCATCTACATGCTACCTCAAGGATGAGTGCCCATCCTTGCTAATTCTGTGTCTGTGTTGTGTGTTTTCTCGTTGGGATATAACAGTACGTGGATCGCACAGTGTGCACTATAACTCCTTCTGCATGGCCGCAACCACGGAACTCACCATCACAACACAGGAACAAGATAATAAATAACAATACTTAGTCCTTATGTGTAGCATGCTTGCAAAGTGCTCAGCCCTCACTGTCGTAGCAATGCTTACAACAACCCTGCGAGGTAGGCCTGTAAAGCAGAAGCCATAGTTGCATTTGGGTGGCCGTACCCAGGAAATCTGGCTTCATAGCTGGACTGAGAGCTGAACCGCAGACCATTCTGGCTTCTGGTTCTTGCTGTCAATACCGATGCTGCATTAGAGCCGTTTCTCACCATTGATCAACTGCTGCTCATCCTAGTCTATGACGCACTTGCATCGGCTCCGATGCTTTGCCAAGTGGCACCCCTAGTTTGCATGCAACGTTGCCCTTGGCACAGATTTGGGGTACCTCTCCATGCCCAGGTCTGCCCGGGCAGACGAATAGGGGCTGGTGACGCTAAACCAGGACACGTACGCAAACACACAGAGGTGACTATCAGGAGTCAATTCCCCGTTTCCGTCACATCCGTGGCAAAACCCATGTGTTCTCCTTGGTGTTGTAACTGTGCCTTACTTATTTGGAAAGGCTGAGAATATCCACGCAAATCTAGAATATTTTTTTTTCCTTTGATTTTGCTGCTTTGAACCTTCATTCCACATTTCCCGTTCTCGGTGTGTATTTCGTGAGTGTTCAGTGTGGAGGGGAAAAAAACCAATTTGTATATTTATATGTGTGTATATCTATCTATCTATCTATCTATCTATCTATCTATCTATCTATCTATCTATCTATCTATCTATCTCTATCTCTCTCTCTCTCTCTCTCTCTATCTGTCCTTCCCCCTGAAACATAAAAGCATGAGGCAATGTATGCAGTCGCCCCCAGTGATGGCTTTGTGGGGCATTACGCTGTAAATATGTACCATGGACAGAGAACCTATTTTTGGGGTTTTTTGCATGCTTTTTGTACTCTAGAGAAAGGCAGAGGTTGAGGTGGTGGTGATGGAGGAAATGCCAATAAAGTGTTTGGAATAAAACTATCAACTGGGAACATGATTGAGATGGCAAAGGTTGCATTCCTGCTTTGGGTGAGACGGGGATCTCAGATGGAAGATGTTGGGACAGGTGGAGGAGGTGGCAAGGAGAGCACCTCATTTTTGTCTGTTAGGGGCAAGAAACAGCCTTCTTGCTCCCAGATCCATCGCATAAATAGGTGGCTGGAGCGTCATGCTGAGTGTCATCCAGTAGATGTTGGCCATTCTTTGATCACCTGCTCCCCAGGGACTCAAAATAGGTTCCTGTGGTTCTTTGCGTGTGCATTCCTACTTTTCAAAGCTGGGCAGTGTTCTTTCCTGGATGTGCCCACAGCAACCCAATGATGGGAGGGTTCCAGAGCCCACATGCCACCTGCCCTGTGGATGTCTGGATTGAAACAAGCCTGTTTCAAGCCAGAATCAGAATTATAGAGCTGGAAGAGACCACAAGGGAAATTGAGTCCAACCCTATTCCACGCAGGAAGACACCATCAAAGCACTCCCCTTGACAGATGGCCATCCAGCCTCTGCTTAAAATCCTCCAAAGAAGGAGACTCCACCACACTCCATGGAGGCGGCAGCAGATTCCACTGCCGGACAGCCCTGGTGGTCAGGAAATTCTTCCTGAGCTTCAGGTGGAGTCTCCTTTCCTGCAGCTTGAATCCATGGCTCCTTGTCCTAGTCTCTGGAGCAGCGGAAAACAAGCCCGCTCCCTCCTCGGCACAACATCCCTTCAAATATTTAAACATGGCTCTCGTATCCCCTCTTAACCTCCTCTTCTGCAGACTAAACATCCCCAGCTCCCTAAGACGCTTAATGCTGAATCCTCGTGCCCTCTTGTCTCCTCTCTTCTTTTCTCTTCCCTCCCACCACCTGAGAAACTGCCTCATTATTGCTAGGGAGCATCCAACTTGCACCAAGGATGGGATATTCAGAGCAGCTGGGCAGCAAAAGCATAAAGGGAAGCCCGTTTTTTGCTATGACTGAGGTTGGAGGCACACATAACGGCGGGATGCTTTGCACAACTCTTTTGCAGAGACGAGTCAATCCTTGACGGCGTGCATGCATGCCCGCACACACGGGTGCCTGTCCTCCCTTTTGACGTGCGCTGTTCCGGCAGGCTGAAGTTGTTTGCACCCTCTCCACTGAGAACTATTGCAAAACCACCACCACCCCAAGCTTGGCTCCTGCTTTGCAATTTTAGAGCCACTGCCTTAGGGAACTGGGTATATTTAGTTTGGAGAAGACAAGAGAGGTGATAGTCACCTGTACATATTTTTAAAAGATGCCCCCTTTAAGGCTCTGCCTCGACTCTCTGGATAACATACAGGTCATTTCCGCACTAGACTGTTATAGCGCTATCATTCCACTTTCAACATCCTATGGAATCCTGGGGTTTGCAGTTCAGGGAGGGATTGCAAACCCCAGGATTCCATAGGATGTTGAAAGTGGAATGATAGCGCTATAACAGTCTAGTGCGGAAATGGCCACAGTCTCCTTCTCAAGGGAAAAAAAAGACCCTAACATGGCAGACCATCTAGAATTAGGTTTGCTTGAGATTTGTAGTCTCTGGGTTCCCTCTTGTGGCCTAAATATATATATGCAGCCATCCCTACTCATTTGCTAGGGTTAGGGGCACAGGACCCCCATGAAAGTGGGAAAACCAGGAATAACTCTACTCTCCCAAACCATATTTAACACATAAAGAAGTATAATCACCCTATTCAGCCCACCATGGATTCCTTTGAGGCATCCGGGGTCCCTCCCAAGGCAGAAGTGGGGAGCTGGTGGGGCTGCCAGCCACCTCCACAGCCACCCCACACCATTTTTAAGAGGGACTTACCAGCCTCGTTCACAGTTTCTCAGCCTCATGAGGTTTGCAGGCACAGGGAGGCAGCATAATCTATAAATATTCCAATCTGCAAAAGTGAAACTCGCAAATGTGGAGGGCTGACTGTGCATGTATATATTTAAATCTGGTTCAGCACAATGCTTGAGCTTTCTGATGACCTGTAGAAATGGAAGGAACATTCAAAAATGTTCAAAAAGGGGTCAAAAACATGGGAGGGGGGTTTTAGCACCAAGAAACCTTAATAAGATTTGTTCTTCCTCCTAATAATCTCCGCACTTCAGGTTTTATTCTGCATACAATGCACAAGTGGTTGGTTGTTTTGCGCAGAAAACAGCATTCTCCACACAGGAAACAGCATGTTATTTTCTGCAGAGAAAACACTTTTTTCTGCGCAAGACAAAAAGCCAACAAACAAAACCAAAACGCAGTGAATTTTTCAAACAGTTAAGTCCTAAATTGCAAATCGTCTACAAACACTGTGTGGTTTTGGGTTGTTGTTTTTTTTTAGTTTTGTTTTGAAGACTTCTCAATGGGAAGAAAATTGCTCAAGTGACTCACTTGCTTCCTTCAAGAAAAAGAAAAAAGGGAAGAATTTCATCCCTATAGTGAAACCATGAAAGCTTTCTTTCTAGGGAAAGAACTGTCTAAAAGCTTTAGTGCACACCCAAGCAAAATCCCAGGATCCCATACCATGTTGCCATGGCAATTAAAGTGGAATCATAGTCCTATAATTGTGCAGTGTGAAAGTGCCCTTGGGTTCTATGATGGAAGGCTGAATATGAGGAAAAAAGGCCATCCTGGTGGATTTGTTAGGTTCAGATCAAAGAGACAGGGTGGGCCTTGCATTAGTGACTTTCTCTCAGCCTCAGTTACCTCATCTGTCGGAAGGAAGGAAGGAGGAAGGGAGCTTGCAGACCAGGGCTGAGGATGATGGAAGATTCAGCCAAACGCAAAGTCCACAGTTTCTTTATCCCTCCTATACACAAATTCAACTTCTTCCAAGAAAAGATAAGAGCCAAAACTTATATGCAAACCTGACTTCTTTAAAAGAATGTAGGTGCCAGCTTTCAGCAAAAAATCCCCAGCACTGTGAAAAAAACTCAGGTGGGGGAAGGAACAATGGCCCTCCAGCTATTGCCCAGACTACAACTCTCATCATCCCTGGCAACCAGCTGTGGCTGATGAGAGCTGAAGTCCAGCAACAGACATTGCAGGGATGTTTGTTGGACTGCAACTCCCAGCAGCCATAGCCAGCGAAGAATGCAGGGAGATGTAGTCCAACAACAGCTGCAGCATGTATACAGGTCAGCCTCCTGAAATAGACAACGAAAGAAAAATCACACAGCATACACTGATCAGATTACACCCAAGTATTCAATAGCTTTTATTCTCACATTATTTACCTTACTCCTTAAATTGTACAAAAAAAAAAAATACCCCATCCCATCCATTTCCTAAAACAGTGGGCAACCATCTTGTTTTATGTGTGTCAGTCAGGCGTACCAAGTGGCCACTCACCAGTTCTAGGACAAAGAGATGTTCTCCTCCCATGATGTGTGTCTAAACCCCCGACCACGATGCTTCAACCGCCCCGGACAACCCCCTGGGGATTAAAGACACCGAGCCCAGCATTTGCCTGTGAAACAGATGGGGAAAAACGACCCTTTGCCCCTTGGGAAGATGCAGGCTACCACGGTGCTCCTCTCTGGTCTACTGGCATTTGACGAAGCGTTTGAGGTCTTCCAGGAACCGGATGTACTCTTGGTGCTCCAGGGCCGTGCTGAGGTCGACAAGCTCGTCTGCAAAAGTGTTGTCCACTCCTCGGTCGGCCAAGAAATCCATCAGGTGGTCGTACAGAGCCTGGGGAAAAAAAATAATTTAAAAGTGTCACGAGAACATAAGACCAATTTCATACACCAGGGTCTCCGCCAGACATCTCCCACCCGGCCACCCCCCACGCCAGGAAAGAACAAGGGCATAAAAATAACCACTTCCAAGATCTGAGTGGAAATGTAAAGGCTATTTTAGGCTTAAAATTTGCACAAGCGTGTGCAAAACAGGCCCTGACCAGCGTTGCCTAGAAGCTTCGAGAATGTGAGTTGCAATTCTTACAGTACCCCCCACAAAAAACCTCTGATGTGCTTGTCGGGATTTTGAAAAACAACCAGGTAGGCCTTGCTGAAGTCCAGAAGAGACTTATAGTTTTCTGTATCTGTTTGTACAGCTGTAAACTGAGCTGTGCTTTGAATCAGCCTAGACATTTTCATGGCAACACTCTTGATGTGTTCAGCAACTGTATCTTCCATCTGTAAATATTTCCTATACAATTTGGTTTAATTAAAATTAATCATATACAACTTGGGGGGAAAAATAAAGTCTAGGGTAGAACAAACGTGGCACCAGGACAGCCTGAAGTTGCCTTCTCTTGCAACAGAGGGAAGATTTTGGTTTGTCACCAACTCTACACGGGACAGAAAGCTGCCATCCACACTATGGTTGCCAGAGTGAAAACTGGCAAGGGCCCCTGCAGCTTTAAGGATTTATTTATTTTTATATTTGTATGCCACTTTTCTCCCGGAATGGGACCCAAGGCGACTTCCAACAATAAATTAAAACATTTTAAACAATTAAAAACATTTGAATGAGACATTTAATGAATTTCAGCAGGTACCGCTTGCTGCCTGGTTGCACAGAGGCGACACCTGCTAAAATGTTATCTTTGACAAAACCATTAAAGGTACAGCAGCTCTCTCCTGCCTTCATTCTGGCAACTCTTGTCCATACACTTTTCTCCCCACATTTGCACCATATTTTTCTCTCCAGTCACTGCAATATGCTTAGTCAGTTAAATTAACTGATTTTTTTTTAAAAAAAGGTGCTCCTAATTCATCAGGCAACAAAATCATTTCTGTGCAGACCCTACTATGAGCAGATAAGTGGAACAATTGATCTCCAAGGTCCATTTTAGCTCCTTGATTGGATGCAAAAGCTTTTTTAAAAAAAAATCAGGTTTCCTCTTAGAAGAAACATTCCACCTTTGCTGTTATGGAAGCGGGAATGCCTCTTCTGAGATGCAACGTCTAGGAATAGAGAGCCATTCTCCCCACAGAAAAATTAGGGCGCTATCTTAGGGGTGGGACGAAATGAGGGCACCACCTCCCAAAAAAAAGAGTTCTGCTTTCCAGTGAAATCTTTCCAGCACTGCAAAGAGTGAGCCACTGAAACCACACTGGCTCTTAAAGGCTTAGCCATCACTTCAAAGGCCTAAATAGCCTGGAGACACCAGATCCCATCTGATCTCGGAAGCTAAGCAGGGTCAGCCTGGGTTAGCACTTGGATGGGAGACCACCAGCGAATACAAGGTACTGTAGGCTATGCTGAACCTGGACCCTGGGCCAAAAGCAACGGCCCGCCCTTACTCCTAAGCCAGCGTGAAAGCTGCTCCTACCCAATCGAGGGAGTCCGTGTTGAGGGTGTAGTTGTTCTCCCGCCATTCCGACTCTCCGGTGGGCTGGAAGCTGACCTCCCGGATGGAGAAGATGTCGCTCTCCTCGTCCTCTCCATGACCCACCTGAGCGAGACGGCAACCAAATGGGACACGGATGAAAAGAAGTCAACGCAACGTCTGCCCTTCTTAAGGAGGCAGCAAATAATTAAAATGTTTTGAGTTTAGGCCTTAGAGGTGCCCAGCGCTTTGTAGAATAGTTCCCTGTGGCTCAATTACAACTTAAATTAACAATATATAGTCAGATATCATCCCCTCCCTCCCTTTTTATGAGCCTTGAAATAGTCCTCAATGGCAGGGAACTGATCACCATTGGGCGTTACAGTGTCTACTGCTGGTTTCCATGTCAATCAGTTTCAGATTTTAGTCTGAACTTTAAAGGAGCCAGCCAAGGTACTGATCTTATCCCGGGGTTGGCGTTTAGCAGTCTAGCTCCTTAAGGTTCAGACTAAAAACTGGAATGGACTCACTGACCCACTAGCATGGAAGCATCAGTTACTACTGAAGAGTGAGCAATGCACAACCTATATGGAGGATGGAACAGGCTTGTTTTCCGCTGCTCTGGAGACTAGGACACGGAGCCATGGATTCAAACTTCAGGAAAAGAGATTCCACCTAAACTTTAGGAAGAACTTCCTGATGGGAAGAGCAGCTTGACAATGGAATACACTGCTTGGGAATGTGTGAAGTTTCTTTCTTTGGAGGTTTTTAAACGGAGGCTCAACAGCCATCTGTCCGAAATGCTTTGATGGTGTCTTCCTGCGTGGCTGAATGGGGCTGGACTCGGTGGCCCCTGGGGTCTCTTCCAACTCCACGATGCTACGATTCCATACATGCAACCCCTGGTCCCCAATTTTTAAAATTTTTAATTTTTTAAAAAATAGCACAATTTTCAGGCAACAATTTTTTTAAAATAGCACAACTTTCAGGCAATAATTTTTTTAAAATAGCACAATCTTCAGGCAATTTTTGCCCCCCAAATTACACCGAAAGTCCCCCGGTGATACTAAAATAACCCCAACTCCACCTCCATAAGTACCCTAGAATCCCACATCTCTGCAGTCCTTCTCAAAATGGTGACAGGAAGTAACATGTCATCACTTACGGTCACTATTTTAACAGGGTTTCCAAAGGAAAATGGAAGCATTTGTGCTTGACAGAGGGGAGAGCTGCCCCTCACGGGGATCTCTGAAGGGGAAACCGGCCCCTGGTCCCCACTCCTTTGGCCACCGCTACTCTACTGGGAGTGTCATCTGAACTACAGAGCATCAGCAAATGCAATCGCAATTTCCCTTAACCGAGCCTCTCCAAGACATTTTACAGCTTGAGGCAAAGAAGAAGATGGCGCTCCCCAATTCCATTGGCAAGGGGATCATTCATGAGTTAATCTGTCTGGGATTCTCCGCACCCAAAGGCAGCAGGCCAGTATAAGAGGCAGAACCCAGCTTGCATGGAGAGGAGCTCTCTCTTGCAAACATCTTGCTGCCGCCCCCCAGCATCTGCAGACTGAGCCAACTGCTGCACTCAACCTAACGGTAGGGCCGGTCCTAGCCCTCAGGACAACACAAGACCCACCTCGTCCTCCGGATAGTGGCAGTCCAGCACAAGGGTCTGCTTGGTGTCATCTTTGGTTACTTCCACGACAAAGTTCGGGGTGGACGTGAGCTCTGGCTGCAGAAAAGGTCGGACATCTCTTTAATAACTTTTTTAAATACCCTGCCCCATGGCCTCGCAAGAACTGAGATTCAAGGCAACCGTGAAAAATTAAAATACAAAGAAAGCCATGCAAAAAAGTCATTGCTAAAATCGGATTAATCTAGTTTTGAATTAAAAACAAATTAAAATATATCCACTTACTACTGTTATTAACATTGCCATCCCACTTTGCAGATATGTTCTGAGGGTATAAAAGGGGGTGAGCAAAGTGGAGTTCTTTGGATCTCAAACCGTGGCCCCTGAAGCCCACCAGAACCAATTTTTTTAAAATTTATTTTTTTCAAAGCTCTAAAAAAGCATCCACAATTGCAGCAATTTATCCCCCAATCCCCCTAGAAGTACCCTGCAAAAAGAAGACAGAAAATCTGTCAAACTCCAGGCATATTAAAACATGATGGCGCAACCTGCCAGAGGAGCATTGGGTGTGGAAATGGCCCTGTCACCTCTATAGCTGGCCACCCCTGGAACAAGTACAGTGAATTCATACGCCAATGTCTGCCCTTCCTCATCACCCGACAGAATTTGCACCCTGCTCTTTGGCTCAGTTACAAAAAAGAGGCTCAAAGCGGCAAACTAGACACAGGTTACATTATACAGTGGACTTCAACACCCGAAGCCATAAAGAAACTAGGCCTGTAACTTTAAAAGGGTGAATTAAAAAAGGGAACCCACACACACCCAGGGATGCCCACATGCCATCACAAAATTTCCTTTACAAATGGGGAATCCACAGTCCTTTGGATGTAGATGAACTATTATGCCTACCATCTCTCACCCTTAGGCAGGCTGGTCTAAACAGAGATGAAACTCAAGTAAACTCTCCTCTGTGGTCAGATTCAACATTCCATCAGGCCCGGACAGCCTGACCAGTGGTGGGGAATAATGGGAGTAACAGTTAATCAAAATCTGAATGGGTACAGCTTCCACACCCCATTCAGAATAAATATATATATATTTTTTAAATCAACACAGACTGTTATCCCCATATTGTACAAAGAGCGTCAAGGGCTGCCTTATGCCGCCTACTTTGTGGAACTGGCCTGCACCCCTCTGTGTGTCTGGATGGCAACTCTCATAATTCCTCACCATAAGCCACACTGACTTAGGGCATATGGGAGCTGCAATACAAAAAAGGGTCTGGAGGTTTGCACGATCATTATCTCTGATTTAGTGTTCTCCTCTGATTGGCAGCTGCTCCAAAGGTGGAGGTCTTTCCTGGACTGGCTGCTTAACCCTTGTAGCTAAAGACGCCAGGAACGGAACCCAGGACCAGGACAGCACACCCTCTGTTACTGAGTCCGCCATGCCTCTCGTAGGCCATTTTCGCACTGGATGGTAATAGCACTATAACGGCCTAGTGCGGAAATGGCCCTAAAGAGATGTTGCTCCACTTACTTCTTGCTCAGCAGGTTTCTGTCCTTCTGGGGGCTCATCGAAACTTGGTGGGATGCTGTTGTTGATGTTGAAAGAAACTGTGACCCTAAGGAACAAGAAACCCGAAGTGAACAAGCCAGAAGAAATACGTAAGTGTCTAGTGCAATGGTTTTAGCACTAGACTACGGAAACCAGGATTTCAATTCCGCTCAGCCAAGGAAACCCGCTGGGCAAATCACACTCTCTCAGCCTCAGAAAGAGGCAAAAACAAAGCCCCTCTGAATAAAAATAAATTAAAAAAATTAAAAACAAAGAACCCTTGCCCAACAGCCTAAAAGATGTATATAGTTAACTGTGACAGCACCATTCATAGAAGACAAGCCACAAATTCTATGCTTTGGAGGATGCTCACCTGTGCCACAGGTATGTGCTGTCTTTGACAAGGCCTCCCCAAATCCCTCACCAAAGATGGAATGCCTCCTCTAAGGCTAACCACCACTGCTATTTTCCCCATCCTCTTGGTGGACACACCCCCAGGGTTTGGGGTCTGCTTCCCAATATAATCCTCCATCTGCTGCCCATAACTCAGAAAAGGGACATGAAAAGAAAAGTTCGGCAAGTCATGTTAAAACCAGCTGGGCCTGCAACACAAAGCTGCAGTGCAAAGTGCTTCCACTCAGTCGCCTAGTGGCTCCCACCAACCTTCTCCATCCTCCCGCACAACAAGAAGTTTACACTCAATGGCCACCTAATATCTCCAGGCTTTCTTTCTATTTTTCCTCAGCATCAGGGCTTCCCGCACCACCTAAAAAACCACATTGCAATTAAAATTGCATGATCTAGAATCTAGATAATGATGCCAACATAAAAACATTCTAGTTCTTGAGATTCCAGAAACACAAGTATATAACCCTTTTGGCATTCTAAAACACAAATATCACATGCATGTTTCTTGCACACTTACATTTCACCAGCTACCTTCCGCATGAGCTTGGCCTCCGTGCCTTGCACATCTAGCTCCCACCCTCCAGACATCTTGGGCAGGGATTTGTGCTTCTGAATTTTCTTCTCCTCCTTGATTTCATCAGTCAGAAACTCTGCAAATGCCTTGTCACCTGCAAAGTCCGATGGAACAGCAGTTGAGACACATGCAACAATATGCCACTCTCATTCAAACAGATTTTTTTTCCTTTTCCCTCCTCAACACCTTTTCCTTTTGTGCTGTGTCTTTTTAGGCAGTGACCTCTTTATATTGATAGGTAAGCTGCTCTGAGACCCGCTTCAGCTATGGAGCAGGGGAGAAATGCTAGGAATAAATTTTAAAAAATTATAATCAGTTCAGTATGGTCAAGTCAGTAACTTAGAACTTAGAAACTTGACAGAGTTAAAAACGCAAGTACTTCAACTCTCTTAAGACTAAGATGACAGAAGAATTCAATCCAATGGTGGGGAGGGGGAATAAACATTGCAGTCTTGTGGCAATGTGGTCTCCTGGCACCAGATTTTATCTGATCTTGGAAGCTAAGCACAGTTAGCCCTGGTTTGTACTTGGAAGGGGGACAGCCAACAACTACCAGGTGCCCAAGGCTATATTTCAGAGGAAGGAACTGGCAAAACCACCTCTGAGTACTTGCCTAAGTAAACCTTATGAAGTTCACAGGGTCGTCAAAAGTCGACACGTGCCTTGAAAATACTCATACAGGCAAACGGGTGAACAGCACACCCAGTCCCTTCTCAGGGCCGCCCAAAGAAGGTGCTACTGCATTCAAGTGACTTTACTCCCATGTATACGGGTGCCCCTTAGACTCCAAAGATGCTTTAAGCACCAACCAGTTCAACAAGGGCCTGCTTTAACAGAGCTTGGAGAGGCTCCTTTCTGGATTGCAGCTCCCAGAATCCCACTGCCAGCAGTATGCTGCTGGTGGGAGGATTCTGGGAGTTGCAATCCAGAAAGCCATCTCCCCAGGCTCTGGATTCTGGGAGAGGCTATCCACAAAGGACCCTCTCCAACCTCTAGGTTCTGGGAGATACATTCCAAAAAGGAACCCCTCCAAGCTCTGGATTGTGGGAGATGCAATCCAAAACAGGAACCTCTCCAGACACTGGAACCTTCGAGGATGAAGCGTGTCCCCCATTTCCTCTCTCTTTTCTTGCCCACCCTCCACGTTCCTCTTTAAAGAAATCAGACACGTGTCTGGCGCCGTACAGAAGCGGATCTCCTGCCCGGTAGGTCTGGAAGCAAGACTAAGGCCGAGCCCCTTGAGAAGGTCATACACAAGGCCGCCCCGGGGGTGACCCAGCGTCAGGCACGTTTACTAGGCAAGGAAGCCCCCCCCCGATCCAAACGGCTCGGCCCGGAGCCCCTTGCCCTGCCCAGCTTACTCCCCAAAGGGGCGCGAGGCCTCCTCGCGAGCACGATCGGGGCCCTCCCCGGGCTGACCTTCGGTGTGGAGGCCTCCGCAGGCGCAGGAGACGGAGGGCGAGCTCGGGGGGAGGATGCGGCCTTGGCCTGCCCCGCCGAGGACCCAAAGGGAGCGGGTGAAGGGCCGGGCGGCGGCGGCGGCGGCCGGGCGGGGCGCGCTCGGCGCCAAAGGCCGGGCTTGGAGAGGCCGGCGCGCGGCGGCGGCGAGGGCGGCGGGGCCGGCGGAGCGCAGAGCCCGGGCCAGGAGCATGGCGGCCACTCCAGCGGACGCGGAAGGCTCCGGAGCCAGGCGGCGGCGGCGGCGGCGGCGGCGGGGGGGGGGTCCACGCGGGCCGAGGCAGCGCCGGAAGGGAAGGAGAACAGCCCGCCCCGAAGCCGCGCCTCCTCCGCTGGGCGTGGAAGGCCCCGCGGCGCGCCGTGCGTAAAAGCGCGCGCTTGGCGAGGCCGGCGCGCGGGGGCCGCGTTGCCAGGCCTGCCTCCGAGGCGGGCGCTCCGGCGCGGTTGCTCCTGGCCGAGGGAGCTGGCAGGAGGGCCCAGACGGCCGGCGTCGGTTGTCGCGGGCCTTCAGGTCGATTCCCAGCTACGGCGGCCCTTGGGCCCCTTTTCGCCTTGCGCCGTTGTGGAACATTTCCGCGCTAGGCTGTTCTAGCGCTATTATGCCACTTTCAAGCTCCTGTGGAATCCTGGGGTTTGCCGTTGAGGGAAGGGCCTCTAGACTTCTCAGCCTCTCAGGAAACTACAAACCCCAGGCTGTTGAAAGTGGAAGAATAGCGCTACAACAGTGTAGGGTGGAAATGGCCTAAGAGGAACCTATCTTGAGGTTTGCTCGGCAAGGTTTGTGCGGGGGGGTCGTCTGCCCCGCCTTCCTCTGAGGCAGAGAGAGTGTGGCCTGCCCAAGCTCAGCGCAGGGGTTTTGAACCCTGGCCTCCCGAGTCGTAGTCCAGGGCTCAGACCTGCTGCCAAGATACAGAGGCACAAGTGACAGCTGATCCACCAGGACCCAGTTTTGGACTTTCTGCTTCTTTCCTTCCCCTACCCCCCCCCGTTTTTTGCTACCACTTTTTTGGAATTCGCAGCTTATGCCGCATTCCCATTACTTTTTGTAACTCTTTGATGGCTCCAGTGGCAGGCATTACCTGTGTCTCGTTTTTTCCCAACAAGAATCCTTTTTTTTGGTAGTGGGAGGAAGTATTACTGGCCAAGAGAGGAGTTGAAATCTGGTCTCCTGGAGCCTTAATGCAGCACTCAGACCACTACAGCATGCCACTGTCTCTCATGAGCAATACTTACTCCGTGGAGGTCTGCCACCATTGCTTTCCTCTGAGGCTGAGAGTGTGACTTGCCCAAGTTCGCCCATTCCATTTCCATGGTCAAGCTGGGGATTTGAACCTTGGCCTCCACTATGCGGACAAACAATCCCAAACTTGGGGTTGCTGCGTTTTCCAATAGAGAAAAAATATGTGAGGTTCACAATTTTCTCTCTTTATGGAAAGCCATATTGGGATGCATCCACAGCCCTGAATCCATTTTAATCAGATAATTATTTGTAATGGCGGTGAGCTTCGGGCATGCTCACTTGTTCCTCCAAGGTGGCCAAAGCTTTTCTCAAAATGCCCACACTCCCAAATACTGGATTTTTGGCACCCAGTGAGTATAGATAAAAGAATCATATGGGATATTATTTTTATAATAAGGGGTACCCTACGAAATTTGTGGGGTTGCCATAAGTCAACAGATGACTTGAAGGCACGTACATTCACAATGCCTTCTTAAGCCCTTGGGAGGAGAACAGGACATAAAACTTAAATTATAAAATAATAAATTTGTCTAACGCAGGGCCGGGTAACTGCCACAGGGCCCTGGCCTGACATTTTACTTTTATTTGGGTGATTTTCTTTTCTTTCTTTGTTAAAAAGACACGCATGTTAGCTACCTTTGTGTAAACTAGATCAAAATTAGGTGCAATTAAACATTAATTCTTCATTAAATATCACTATATGCATTAAAATTCTCTCCTCATTATTAACAAGGAAAATCTCCCCAATCGTATTTTATTTTTAAACATACATTTATAAATAAATGAACCTTAAATGTATTTCCACTGACGTTAACTAACATAATACAGAACCTGATATTGACGGTTGATACTGACTTAAAAGGAACAAAATTGGCTGTGGTATTGACTACAGCATGTCTTTGTTCCTTTTCCCACTGACTATACCACATTTAGTGATTCGCTGCTGAATTTCAGCAGCAAAGTACCATCTTAAGGCTTTTAAAAATAAACATTCTGGGAGCACAGGGGCCACGTGAAGCCTATATTTTGCCCGCTCCAGCTCTAACCATTAGACACCCCTTCCCACTGCCCTATTATAGCACCGTGATCCCAAATTAACTGCTCTGTCCGGGGTCTGTGTAATTTGACGAGGTGCCAAAACTCTCTGGCTGAGAATACTAAATACCTCTCCCTAAACTCTGAAGCCCCAGAATTCCAGAGGATGTTGCCATGATCGTTAAAGTAGAATCACAGAGCTATAATTGTGTAATGTGAAAGAACCCCAGAACTTGTGAAGCATCAAACCAGATCTGGGAATTTGGTGGCTCAATGTGCTCCCCAGCAGGTTTCATTACCATTCATTTAGTATTTCAGGAACTATCACCCGGACAAGCTGAGCTTCTGGCAAAACATGCCATGTTAACACCTGCCTGCAACACAAAGATGAGATTCAAGCAGATTTCTTTCCTGTTGCCCTTCAGCTCAGGAAAAAGCTCTTTTCTGAGACTACTGCTAACAGAATCCCTCAGCCAGAATGGCAAGTGGGACTCTGAAAGCAGTAGTCCAAGAAAGGATTCTTTTTCCCAAGCTGTCTGTTTTTCTAGAATATTGAAGCATTTGGTATCATGCCCACCAAGACTGCAATAAGGCGTTTGCAGTGACTTCGAGTTAAAAGATGTTGAATGAGGGACAAAGAGAGAAAGATTAGCACCTCCATCCTAAAAATATTGGTGTTTCAAAATCCTCCCCCTTCCAGCACAATTCACATGGAAGAGAAATTTAAAACACAGTGCAGACAAAGCCCACGACTGGGCCATTTTCAAAGATACAGATTTACCAAGTCTCTTCTGAATGGAACCCAATTTTTTTCTCCCTAACCGGTCCACTGCTGTCTTCAAATCTGCCAAATCTCTTTTTGTCTCTAGAACGAAACTAGGCAGACATTTCACATAGAGACACGGAAGGGGGTTATATTCTGTTTCACTATCTGTCCAGTTCCATGATCATTTCCCGGCCAAAGTGGAGGCCTGCAGAGGGTTCCTCGTCCCTTTTCTGGAAGAGGTTGTGTGCACTGGTTTACAAGTTTATGGAAATGTGCACTTCTAGCTGTGTGGAAGAACTGTTCCTGCCAACCAACTGGTACAGCCAAGGCCTTCTATGCTTGGTTACTCCTGTAAGTCTCCCAGGCAGGTTGCTGGAATGGCCGTCTCAGTTTTTGGCTGCCTTGAGCTTCCGGCGGAAGTATTCGGGTGCAGCATCATAAAGCCAATCTGCATCTACCACGCACAGATCCCGCATGTAGCATTTGCTAGTGTGGAGCAGCTCGTTGTATGTGACGCAGGCCGGCTTGCAGTGGAAGAGGACGGAGGATGGGTGGATGGCCACCGGCTGGTGGGTGTCTGTGGTGGCGTAAGTGCCGTCCGGCTGCAGCTCGGCCGTGTACATGAAGAGGCTGTAGGCCAGGCAGCGGCGGACGTTCCCTGTGTCGGATCGGGAGGACTCCAGGGGTATCGAGATCTGGATGGAGAAGAGCAAAGCACAAAACAGATGCTGGATTAGAATCATAGAATCCTAGAGTTAGAAGAGACCACAGGGACCATCCAGTCCAACTCCCTTCTTCCATGCAGGAACTCACGTCAAAGCATTCCCAAGAGACAGCCACCCAGCCTCTGCTTAAAAACCTCCAAAGAAGGAGGAGACTCCACCACACTCCCTGGAGGCAGCAGATTCCACAACCAAACAGCTCTGACTGTTAGGAAGTTCTTCCTCAGGTTCAGGTGGAATTTCCTTTCCTGCAGTTTGAATCCATTGCTCCTTGTCCTAGTCTCTGGAGCAGCAGAAAACAAGCCCGCTCCCTCCTCGACATGACATCCCTTCAAATATTTAAACATGGCTATCATGTCCCCTCTTAACCTTCTCTTCTGCAGACTAAACACACCCAGCTCCCTAAGCTGCTCCTCATAGGGCTTCATGGCTTCCAGACTCTTCACCATTTTGGTCCCCTCCTCTGGACACGTTCCAGCTTGTCGACATCCTTCTTGAAATGAGTCGCCCAGAACAGGACACAGGATTACAAATGAGGTCTGACCAAAGCAGAATAGAGTGGTACCATTACCTCCCTTGATCTAGACACCATACTCCTATTGATGCAACCAAGAATCGCATTGGCTTTCTTGGCTGCCGCATCACACTGCTGACTCATGTTCAGCTTGCAGTCCACCAAGACTCCTAGATCCCTTTCACACATCCTGCTATCCAGTCACACATCCCTCATCCTATATTTGTGCATTCCATTTTTTCTGCCTAATTGCAGGACCTTACATTTCTCTCTGTTGAAATTCATCCTGTTAACTGTTAATAAGGGCTTTGGGGTGCACTTGTGTCTACCACAGAATAAGACTTTTCCCTCAACGCGCTACGAAAGGAACAGGTATACTCCAGAGCCTAGAAGGCTGCACTCACTGGTTTCTGGCAGCTCCAGAGATCCACAACCATCATGGCTGCCATTTTGACAACGGGAACTGATGTTGTTGTCACTCCCAGTTTATCTAAGAGTATCTTCAAAAGCATCAGGTCCTGTATGATCATGGAAGCTAGTGGCATGTAGCTTAAACAGCCTATGGGCTGTAGTTTACAGGAAGGCACTGGCAAAACCCACTCTGAGTATTCCTTGCGTAAGAAAACACTATGAAATTCATGGGGTTGCCATATGTCTACAGGTGCCTTGAAGTAACACACACACATTGTGGAAGAGGTTTTTGGCATCCATGCATGTGCACAAGTGTAGTAAAATAGGAACGTATAAATGAATATAGTATCTGTATCCTTTTGAAGCTCTCCGACATTACCTTTATGCAAATGTCCCTCAGCTGGGCTCTGACGTCTGAGACCAGCATCATATTTCTGCTGTTCACAAAGTTTTCTTTGCACCACTCCTGAGGCAAAAAAAAGGAAAATGGGGAGATGAAAAAAAAAAGGAAGGTGGCTGTTGAAGGTTAAGAATCCATTCCTTTAACTTCATAATGAGTATGACATTTGCAATTTGCAGACATTTATTAAGAACACCAATGCATTGCCTTTCCACAGAAGGGCCTCAAGACAGTCTGAATAGCTTAAAAATGCGGCTTATAAAGCTGTTACAAGAAAGGTGCTGAGAGCCCTCAGCCAGGATCATACAGACATCTTTCACTTTCAAACCATGAACAGTCATCCACCTCTTACAGCGGATGATCATCTACTCAGGTCCTGGATCTTTTGAAGGGCATTTTCTTAACTCTTTTCCCAAGGCAAACTGCAAACATCCAGATTTTGCTCGAGATGGGAGCAGGACTGCTTCTGCTTGCATGCTGGCTGGGGGATTCTGGGAGCTGCAGTCCAAAAAGGGAATTCTGCCAAGCTCTCTCTTTGGCTACACAAAAAGAAACAACGCTCTCTGAACAGGAAAAATAGAGGAATGGGTCAGCAGTGTGTGTGTGGAGGGGGGAAGGGATTAGAATGGGTGTTAAATGGTCCAACGAGAATAGGGATTTCGCTCACGGCTTCCAGCCATCTGCCAGCGAGGACACAGCACACACCCGATTGCCGCTGATATTCTTGAAGGCCCGGTAGATGTTGAGCAAGGTGATGTGATCCCCTTCGCTGGAGATGAATTTCTTCCGGACAGCTTGGACCTCATCCCGCCGCGAGGGAGGATTGTAGAGGACGCTGTCCACCGAGAGGAGAGAGACAATGGTCAGGATTTCCTCTGTGCAGTGGAACCTGGGGGCTGTCAGGATGGTCTGCCCAAAAAACAGTGAGAGAAAGAAAGACACACGCACAGAGAGAGATTATTTTAAATGAGGTTTAAGCTAGGCAGCAAGAAAAAAGGACGTAGGGTGTTTTTTTGTAGAGTGCTATAGATCAACTCAGGATGTAGAAAAGTTATTTTTTTTTGGACTCTCAGAATCTCTCTCACCAGGATGGCCATACTGGCTGAAGGAGTTCTGGGCGCTGTAGTCCAACAAAAGAAACTTTTCCAAGCTTTGGAACAGGTATAAGAAGGGCTACACCATGGAGGTAATAAATCCAAAACCACATTAGACCACTTCAGAATGCAGGGGTTTATGTGATGGAATATCTCCTTCTTTGTAGTTTTTTTGACAATGCTACTTTGACAACAGTTTAGAGCAGGTGCAGGGAAAGTGCAACCTGTGAGTCACACACAGCCCCCAGAAATCCTCTGTACAGTCCCAAAGCCCCCCCCACTAGTCCTCCAAAGCCCCCTGAACACCCCCAAATTTTTTGGTAAAATCTTTTTGGTAAGGATTTCAGATGGAAATCACTTAAGAATTGTACCCAAAGCCCTCACAAATGCATACAAACAGTAAAGAAAAAAAATAACCTCCCTAGCACCCCCAAACGTTCTTTTCCCATTTGCTATTTTGAAGGTGCAACGGAGGGAAAATAAGGTATTTTGGTACAAGTTGGGGAGGTGGTGGAACATTGGTCTCTGGCCCTGGTGCAGTTTTAGTGGCCGATCCTCATAAAAGTTATTAGCCATGCCAGATTTCTCATACAGGTGGTTGTTAGTGTGCTTTCTGAAGGGATACAAAACCAAAAGCCAGTATTTTACCTTGGAGAATTTGGGCTCCAGAGGAAAGGCGGCCATCTTCCTTCCCAGTGGGGTGAGGATTAGCTGATCGTCTTTTCTTTCCACTGCCCCCAGGAGGGCCAGCTGCTCGACAGCGGCCTGAAGTGCCTCTGCGAAAACAAAAGGCAGCGTAAAGCTCATCCTGATGGCTTTTTCCAGAGTGACAGGCCACTGACTAGAGGCAGGCTGCTGGAATGTGGTGAGGAAGAGAACTAAGGGCCTTTCTGCACTACATTGTCATAGTGCTATTATTCCATTTTCAACATCCTCTGGAATTCTGGGGTTTGTAGTTTCCTGAGGCCAAAGAGCTCTCTGGCTGAGAAGTCAAAATGTCCCTGCCTAAACTGCAAAGCGCAGGATTCCATAGGAAAGTGGAATAATAGCATTATAACAGTGCGGAAAAACCGTAAGATACCGGCATTTTGCAGCTGATGCAAACAGACCCCGCCTCCTGAGAGAGCCTTTTAGAAGGGGTCCTTCAGAGAGCTACATGAGGGCCACACTCTCCCCACCCCTTGCTCAGAAAAGCAGAACACTGTTCCTTAAAAGTAACCTGTTAGGCATTGCTTTGCTAGAAGTACCTTATTTTACATGAAGTTCTTCACTTTCCACATTCTTACATTTTATTCAATCTATTCTGGGTCAACATCTTCTTTTCTAATTCCCTTTATTATATTTTTCTTCTCCCCTTCTCCCAAGCCGGATATACAAATGTCAAATGATCTCTTAACAAGACGCCATTTTATCCTTACAGTAAGCCTGAAAGGTAAACCAGGCTGGGGGGGGACACTAAACTAGGGACAGCTAGTGAACCTAGGCCTCCCACTTAGTACAAGGATGCTTTGGTTCCAGCTTCTATGTACTTAACTAACCAACTAACTAACATTAGCTTCATATACCAAGGCAGGTGACAATGTAAGATCAGAACAAAATACACTTAAAACAATGTATTTTGTTGCATTAAAAACTACCTCACTGGTCTTTCCATGGGCTGGAAAGGTGAATTATTACATAAAATGGAATTCAAAGGCATTATCTTGCAGAGCTTGCCTGCAGGCAAATCCAAACACAGGAAAAAGAGAGTGTAACAGGCAATCCTAATCTAAGCATTCAAAGGTTGTGTCATTTCACAACCTACTTCGCTGCTGGCCATAATTATTAGCAGCAACAGATATTCAAAACCAGGAGCTACGCTTCTGCTGCTTGCTTACCTGGAGATGGTTTTGACATAAAGTCAAAAGTGAGGACGTTGGGGATTCTCAGAGCCAAAAGGTGGAGCATCACACTGGCCAAGTTGCACCTGCAGAAGGGGAGAGGTCAAGAGGAGCAGGCTGCATCTTGCTGAACGAAGCACATACAATTTCTCTGAACTGTACAAAATGGAGACTGGACTATCTATGACACAGGTGAAAGGCCTGAGGGCCAAATCCAGCCCTCTTGGTATCTCAACATGGCCTTCAGGTGGACACACCCTTTCCCCAGTGGCTTTCCCATCTTTTGTACTCTAGAAGGGTGAAATTCCATTCCTAAGGCTTAGCTATTGGCATAGGCACTTTAAACTAAAATATGCTGGGATTTGATGTGGCTTTTCTTTTGTTGCTGTTTTTTGTCCCAGCCTTTTGTCCCGGCCTTCTTTGAACTCAAAAGCAGTCCCCACCCCTCTTTGCCAAGCTGCTGAAATTGAATTGAGCTCCTCAACCTGAGTTCCCAGCCCTTGTACATGAAGAGCCTGAAAATAACTTATGAGACTAAAATTTCCTCAGAAAGAGCAGGAAGAGAAAGAGGTACGCACTGGAAAAATGCTGACAGAATGCAGACTGAACCAAGTCCAAGTCTGGATTTTCTTATTTTATTTATTTACTTGTTTTCAAGAAATGTCAGAAGCTAGTAGAAAATGAGTCCATGGATCATGGCCAACCTTCCACTTCGCTCTTTCCCAGCTATAGAACAGGTGTAGTCAATTCAGCCCCCAAACCTGCTTTTTGCAACCCTCAGCCTCCCAGAATTTGCTGACCTACCTTTTTTTCTGGCTAAAAAACTTCCCCCCAAACCAAAACACAGACACAGACACAGAGACTGAGAGAGAAAGAGAGAGAGAGAGACTCTCCTGCAGGTTCCCTCTGCAGAGTTTAATATAAACCAAAATCAATTTTTCAAAATTTTTCACTTCTGGTTTTGTTTGTTCTCTCTCTCTCAATCCCTCTCTCTCTCTGTTTAGCTGCCTGAAAGATCCCAGGGCAGAAAACTGACCACACGACAGGTGCTCCTCTCTGTCACAGGACCATTTTGTTATTCCATAACAACTCACACAATTTCTCAAAGGGAACTGCAGCCTCACCTTTGGATCTCTGGCACCGTCATCTTATCAAACTTCTCAAATTCATCCTCCGTGTAGAGGCGGTAGCAAAGCCCGCTGTCCTCCCTCCCAGCCCGGCCTGCCCGTTGCCAAGCCTGGGCTTTGGAGATCCGCTGGACCGCCAGGACTTCTAGGCCACTTTCTGGGAAAGACAGAAAATGGCTACCATCAAACATTTTCCATTGTGGAAAGGAACTGTGGAAGATCAGGGCGGGGGGGAGGGCCAGCTGCTTGAATATTTAAATAAATATTCTAATACAGTCAGCCCATGGAAGGACCTCCAAATTTGTGGGTTTCACTTCTGTGGATTTGATTATTCACAGATTATTTGCTGTCACCTCTGCCGCCTCCTTATGCCATTTTTAATAGGGACTGCAAGCCTCGTGAGGCTGAGAAACTGTGAACAAGGCTAGTAAGCTCCTCTTAAAAATGGTATGGGGCAGCAGTGGAGGCGGCAGGAAACCCCACCAGCCCCCTCCTTCTGCCTTGTGAAGGAACTCTGATGTCTCAGAAGAATCCACAGTGGATTGAATATGTTGATCATACTTTTTATGTGTTCAATATGGCTCGGGAGGGCCTAGATTTATTCACGGTTTTCCCACTTTCACAGGGGTCCTGTGCCCCTCACCCTAGCGAATGGGGAGGGATGACTGTATTTAAACCTAAATTTAAATATTTAAATCTTGAGTTAAGCCTTGGAGAACCCCAGCAACAAATTATAGTAAAGAAAGGGTTAAGAACCACTGCTCTAGATGGTTTAGTTAGAGCCTAATAATATTGGTTTGTCTATTTTCACAGAAACATTTTTATCAGTATCTGTAAGCCACTTTGAGTCCCAGAAGAAGCTGCGTATAAATTAACAACAACAACAACAACAACAAAAACAGCATTGTTGCTTTAAGGTTGGGGGTATAGGCAGAAGGAACATACTGGCCCAAAGCCCTGCTGAGAGATGCCACCTGAGGCAAAGTATCAGGACGCCTAAGGCAGGAAACCCTAAAAGATGGTTTTACCATTTACTGTACATCTTCAATGGACTTACAAAAGAGAACAAAGAGACCGTCTGGATCAGATCTACCCAATTCTCACTCTATGGTCAGCCACAATGGCCAGGAACCATGGAAAGGGCCAGCCACCCTATCAGGGCTGGGCTGGACACACACATACCTGGAGTATACCGCTTGGCTTTAACCATGCCAGTGTCCACAACGTATTTTATGCCCGGGATGGTGATGGAAGTCTCAGCAATATTGGTGGAGAGAATCACTTTACGATAACCCTGGAGGAGATAAAAAAAATATACAGAAAAACTTCTGTTGTCATTATTTATTCCTTTCATTTCTTCTTGGCCTTATTGTTATACAAAGCACATTTAAGGAGGCTCTCTGCAGTTAAGAAAGGGGAGAAAAGAGGTAAGAAACATTCAGAACAGTCTATAAAGAACATGTCAAAGGTGCAGAGAAATAGGACACAAAGGGCCATCTAGTCCAGCCCTGTGCCATACAGGAACACACAGCTAAAGCATTCCTGAGAGATGCCATCCAACCTTTGTTTAAAGACCTCCAAAGGAGAGTCCACCCCCTTCCAGGGCAACCTTTTTGACAATAAAACAGGCTCTTACAGCTAAGAAGGTTTTCCTAACGTTCATGTGGAATCTCTTTTCTTATAATTCGAACTCACTGGTTCTTATCTTAGGCTCTGTGGAGGAGGAGAAAACAAGCTTCCTCCATTACATTAGGAAGAACTTCCTGATTCCTGACAGTGGAATGCACTTCTGCCTGGGAGTGTGGTGGGGTCTCCTTCTTTGGAGGTTTTTAAACAGGCTTGACAGCCATTTCTCAGGAATGCTTTGGTGGTGTATCCCTGCACGACAGAACGGGGTTGGACTGGATGGCCCTTGGGGTTCTCTTCCAGCAATATGATTCATCTTCTACACCATTGCTTCTCAGGCTGTCAGAAATGAGAGACTGGCAATTATTTCTTCTGTCCTTCTAGATGGACAGAGAGCATCATATTTCTGGCCACTGCCTACAGTTGTTTTTCACTTTTCTGGAAATTCACCAACAACGACCACCCAAGGCCTTAGGGAACAGCACCAGCCAGGGACTACCACTTTGGATAGCACTGTTCAGATGGCAAATCATTCACACTGAATATCTCAGTAGACTGGGGAGGTAGGGAAGGAGGGAAGGAAGGAAGGAAGGAAGGAAGGAAGGAAGGAAGGAAGGAAGGAAGGAAGGAAGGAGAGAAAAATAGAGAGAGAGAATTGTGGAAAGAAAACTCCTTCTGCCAGATACAGTGGCTAACATCATCATTAATAGTAACATTTATTTATAATGCCCTTTTCATCAAAGGGCTGAACATTAAATAGAGTCAGGGACAAAGACAATAAACTTGAAACTATGGGTATTACATGGCCTGAAATCCCCAAGACCCCACCAGTTGTTACCCATCTCAACACCTTAAACACAACTCAGTAGCTTAAGATGGTGAATCAACAAGGAACCCTTCAACCTTTTACAAAAACATTTGAGATCTTCCTTCTCCTGCCAGAGGTTCAAAGGAAGACCGTTCCACAAATGCGGAGCCAGATCTTGAAAGGCCCTCAGCCTTGAAAGAGTTGTACGCATTGGTGGAACAACTAGTAATCCTTTGCCTGTAGATCTTAAATTCCTCAGTAGAACATAACATACTAGCCAAGCTGCAAGATACTGAGGAAAGTTAGAACACAAGGCCTTGAATATTAGAACCAAAAGTCTGACAGGCCCTGGCCCAGACTGGTAGCCAGTGAAGGGATCTACAGGGAGAAGAAACAGTTGAAAGTTTAGGGAGATTTAAACATACCTTGGGTGCAACCTGGAAGACCCGAAGCTGTTGTGAGTAAGGCAGGGAAGCATAGAGAGGCATTACCACCATCTGAGGGCAGCCATCGGGAAGATGCTTTGCAATGTCCCGACATGTTTTCGTCATGGCTTCAATCTCTTCCTGACCCGTCAGAAACACCAGAATGTCGTGAGAAGAGGGAGCTTCCTTTAAAGAAAATCACACATGCATTCCAGGGATGAGTGGTTGGAGCTGAGAGGCAGAACATACATCTGTGAGCAAGAAAGTCCCAGGTTCAAATCCTCATGTTGCCAATTAAGAGGACTGAGTAGCTTGTCTTTGCAAATACCCCTGGATACCAGAGAGCCTCTACTGAGACAAAGAAACAATTCTAGACGAGATGGACAGATAGCTGACAGCTCACTGATGTTAACAATACTAACAAATAATATAATAATAAATATTGAAAGCTGCATCTGACATGGGATGCCATTCAAAGAAGAAAATACTACAGGAAGTCCCCCTTCTCTGACAGGTTAGGACTGGAGAATTGTCAGAAAGTGAAATTGGTTGAAAAGTGGAACCTGTTCTTTTGAGCTTGCAAATGCAAGGCTGAAGACTACATGGTGCTGAGTTAACTGACAGAAAACAAAACAGCACACCAAATTTTTTTAAAAAAAGTGTGTTCAGAGAGGAAAAAAGTACCATCTCAGAGAGTGGCAGTCGTCAAAACGGCAGACTAGGGGTCAAAAGAGCAGAATATGGCTATAGTATAAGTCCGCTGAAATAGCAGAACACTGAAAATCAAGCACTTGAAAAACAAGCAATGCCTGTATTTCATTGGATTGCCGGAGCCTTTGTACTGTTTTATGTTGCCACAAAACAGAATTTGGAAAGGTTGGCAAGGAATATTTTAAAATAACAGTGAAAGTAAATACACCCCACTTCCTTCTTTTCTTCAAGTAGGGTATCTCAGACAGTATATCCGCTAACATTCAGCCTCCTGGGCACTATGGAAGTTCAAGCTATGTTAATATACACATCCGTGA
Source organism: Iguana delicatissima (assembly GCA_948472985.1). Lineage (NCBI taxonomy): Eukaryota > Metazoa > Chordata > Lepidosauria > Squamata > Iguanidae > Iguana > Iguana delicatissima. The sequence continues at coordinate 212,721 of CAOKZL010001875.1, read as the reverse complement.
CTGAGAACAAAAGGTGTACAGTATATGGATTCTGTTAATAAAACATATTTTATTAATTTTTCTCAAAATTGTTCCTGATTTATTTACCTTGTGTTCTGGGCTGACTTAACCTTCCTTGTATTTTTGTGACTTAAATTCAATAGAAGTGATTAATTGAAAAAAAAAATTGCAATGGCAAGGTAGGGATGGCAAAGGAAGGTTACAACGCCTCTTCAGAGATCCTTCACTATTGGCTACTGTGGGTGGGGCTGATGGGAGCTGCAATTCGGAAAGCAAATATGCCACCTTTATTGTTGTCATTGTGCGCCTTCAAGTTGTTTCCAACTTATGGTGACCCTAAGGCAAAAACCTATCATGGGGTTTTCTGGGGCTGAGAGTTCAAGGGATGATGAGCTAGTCTCCATTTGTCAGGCTAACCTATTTTGCACGGTTGTTGGGAGAATCAAATGGGTAAGGGGCAGGAAGAGGGGAAGTCCTTATAGCAGGGCTTTCCAAATGGTGTGTCGCGACACATTAGTGTGTCGCCTGTAGTGTGTAGGTGTGTCACCTCCTCAGCCAAGAAAGACCCTCCACACCTGAGCCTGGTCCACTGCTGTCACTCTCGTTGGGGCCTTTCCGGGGCAAGAACGATGGCAGAGAGCCAGGACAGGGCGCAAGGGGGCTGCCTTTCTCTCTGCTGTCACTCTCAGTGGGGTCCTTCACCAGCAAGAACAACGGCAGTGATCACCAGGACTGGGTAGGAGGGGGCTGCCTTTCCCCACCCTAGATAGGCCTCAGGGTCCCGTGCATTCCTGATCAGCTGGAAAGAGCTGAAGTGAATGTGAAAAGGCACGGGAGTTCTGTAGGTGTGTACCACGAGGGTTGTTCTCTCACTTTATCATTGAGACAGTGGAATGCTGTTATTTTCTTACTCAGTTACTTACACTGCGGTTGAATTACCCCTAAAATGGATAAGTTTCTCATTAAGAAATGAAAAGCTGGTGAACATGACATTTGCAATGAACAAAACATAGCAGCTGTAGAGGAAACTGCTCAAGAATCAAGTGCTAAACGGTCTGTATTAGTATGCAAGTCAGTTTAACCTCCGGTTGCTAGTAAAACTGAATTACCGTGTCGCAAAATGATGCATGCTTGAATCCAACATGAAAAGTTTGCACAGCTCTGCCTTAGAGTAACAGCAGACAACATATAGCACGTAAAGAAATAAATACAGATATAGAAGCAGGCATGCAGGAATAGTGAAACCTATGGTACCTGATGAATTTGGAAGACAGTCACTAGTGCTGCTTGCAGGTAATCGCTCTGAGACTGCTTAGTGTAGAAAATCTGGATGGGGTGTTGCCGGCCCTCCAAGTAGAGGACAGGAGCCCCACTGAAGTACTGGGAGAAGAGATCTACATCCATGGTAGCTGACATGATGATCACCTGTTAAAAAGAACACACTACAATTCTTTCCAAAGTCTGGGCTCAAGTAGAAGCATTCCTGACTATAATAAGAACTAGATATGACAGCTATGTTTAAATATTTTAAGGGATGTTGTATGGAGGATGGAGCAAGCCTGCTTACTGCTGCTCCAGAGTCTAGGACACGGAGCAATGGATTCAAGCATCAGGAAAAGAGATTCCATCTAAACATTAAGAAGAACTTCCTGATGGTGAGAGCAGTTCGACAGTGGAATATGCTGCCTGGGACCATGGCAGACTCTTTCCCTTTCCTTTGTCAGGAATGATATGATGGATTGTTTAATCGCACTTTTAACTTTTGTATGATATATTTTTTTAAAAAAAAAGTTTGAGTCCTGGACTGGCTAAAAAACATGCGGTATAAAAAAATAACAATAATTCTGAAGGGAAAGGGGAAAACATCCACAGGACATTCAGTGCTGATGAATGAACTGTTTTTTACCAGTCACCCCCAAGCTCATCCCTTCAGATATTTTAGACCAAAAGTTCCATCAACCAGCTCTCCACCAACCCTGGCCACCTGTCTGAGCTCACTTTCAGTGGCGACTTCCCCAGCTCCTTCCGCTTCTTTTGTGCAGCTTTCACTACTCCAAAGAGAACATCAGTGTGGATCGTCCTCTCGTGGGCTTCGTCCAAAACGACTACACTGTACTTGTGCATCAGGGGGTCCCCGATGGCTTCTCGAAGCAGCATCCCATCCGTCAGGAACTTGATTTTCGTCTCTTCAGAAGTGAGATCTTCAAAACGCACAGTGTAGCCCACCTGAGCGGAGGGAATATGTTGAAAAGAGAAGGCAAAAAGATTGGCCTAAGGTAGGCTGGGCAGGCCCCCCAAGGCCATTTTTGTGGCCCCCAAAGGTGAAATTTTTAAAAAACTGTTTGTCCCAAAATGCCCTCCAGGGGATGTGAAGCCATTTTCTCCACCCTTGGGCCATTTAGTGGCAGGAGAGTCCTTTTCCAAAACAGGAGGTAAACTGGAAGTAACTTCCAGTCACTTCCTCTTGTTCAGAAAGGGTTCTCCTGGAGGCCAAGAGGAACCTAAAAACATGGCAAACATGCCCCTACAGCCCCTAGACAGTTCTATAATATGCTTTGTGCACTGCCATGCAATTGTTATTTTGAGCACAGAAATCTACATGGTACCCTGAGTTCCAAATTCACTACCTTTTACAATTAACCATGGTTTGATGCCAGCTGTGCACTGAGGTCAGCCATGGTTAACACTAACCCAGTTCCCTTGGAACCAAGGTTTGCAACCCGACTTCTGGTATTAGTGGCAAACTCTGATGTGTGATGGAGCCGTAGCTGGTTCAGCTGAGCCACAGTTGGCACCAATCCACATACCAAACTAAACCAATTATAGGCAGTGCCAAGGTTCCAGGGTAATATTTATCTCCCCAGACCTGCCAGAGGACACCAACTCTAACAGTACTCCAAAAAAAGGACCTTTTCCAAGCAATACGTGACAGCTGACTGCAGACGATCCCGTGCATAACTGAGTCTGACTCCTGATTCACAAATCATGGATTGCAAGTTGCAGCAATTACATCTGCAGTGGACTGGCTCAATCAAAGAGCAACATACCAATTTTCCCAGTTCAGTTTTCTTCTCATCTGAGACTCGAGTAGCCAACGAGATAGCAGCTACACGGCGAGGCTGAGTCACGGCAACTATGCCTTGGCGTCCAATCCCTCCTTCATAGAGGTACTGTGGGATTTGCGTTGTCTTCCCGGAGCCTGTTTCTCCTGCAGAATAAAACAAAAAAGGGCATTTTGGAAACGTCTGCTGCATCCATATAAGACGCTATCATACATCAAGGATTTTCTAGGTTAGATGTTTCCAGCCTACTGCTCAATGGAAAACAGAGAACAGAAAAAAGGGAATCACTTCCCTTGTTCATGCAGTAAACCGCTGGAACGTTTTCACAGTGCAATCCTATCAAGTCGACTTAGAAGTATGCTCCTGTGCTGCATAGTATTGCAACCATATTTTACAACAGGGATGGAGCATGGCTCTCTGGATGGCACACTATCACTAACCATGCTGTCCGGGACTGATGGGAACTGTAGGTGGGCCAAAAAGTCCCCGGGTTTAAAAGAAAAAAATATATATTAAGGGCCAGGAGTGGTTCTTTCAGCACCAAAGTAGGCAGCTGGCTCTTTCTCCGGCGAATATTTCCTACAGTTATCATCAGGGCTGTAGTTCTGCCCTTGCTTCACTGGGAGTGAGCGGCACTGAACTCTTGGGGCCCTATTTCTGAGCAGGCATAGGTGGGATCACATTGTAAGCCTGCTAGCTATAAAGGCAGCAAAGACAGCCATGCTCATAGAGAAAATCGTGCTGCATGAGGGCAAGAAGAGAGGCCAAATGCGCCCGCCCCGTCCTCGACGTGACACCCCTTCAAATATCTAAACACGGCTATCATGGCCCCTCTCCACGTTCTCTTCTGCAGACAATCTATTATTACTATAACTTATTACCATTATATTATCATAATTACCATGAAGTCTAGGCAGAGGGAGGAGGAGCAAGAGAGAGGACAAGGAAAGCCACAAGCCCCGCCCCTTTTCCCGCCTTTAAAAGGGAGGCGCGCCAATCCGCTCCCGCGCGGGCGTGGCCTCGACAGGCCCCGCCCCAATGGCGGTTTATCCCCAGAGAGGCTGAGGGAGGGGGGCGCGTCTCCTCACCGATGAGGACGGCGCAGTCGAGGCTCCGCAGCTGCCCCAGGAGGGTGCCCCGGGCCTGGAAGATGGGCAGGCTCCGGCGCTGGCTCTCCGTCCCCGCGGAGGCGGAGAAGGAGGCGGACGACGACGACGACGACGACGACGAGAGGGAGGAGGACGACGACGACGACGAGGCCGGCGGCGTCTGGCGCTTCCCTCCGGGCGTGGCCAGCGGCATGGTCGTCCTGCGCGGGCCCGACGCCAGCTTGGGCCTCTTGAACGGCGGCAGCAGCGGCGGCTCGGAGCCCCGCTGAGGCATCCTTCACGCCGGGCGCCGCGGAGGGGACACGCTGTCCCCGCCTCTCGCCGCCGGGACTACGCCTCCCAGCATGCCTCGCCTGGGCGCCGCGCCTGCAGCTTGGCGCTTGCCTTCTGGGAGATGTATTTCCCCGCCTTGCTGTCTCAGGCCGAGCGCGCGCGGAGCGGCCCGGCTTCCGCAGAGGAGGGGCTTGGCTTGCTGGCCACCTGCGCCACCTGTAGGCGGCGACGCGCATTACAGAGAAAAGGACAAATTACTCAGCAACGTGGTTTGCAAAGAAACTTCTCTCTCCCATGTGCGTAGTTTTAATCCTCTTCCCTCCCTCCGAATTTATGTATGCGTTACTTTTTTTCACCACCGTTCCCCTGCTAAATCAGCAGCTGGTTTAACACCTTGGAGAAGTTACTTTTTTGAGGCTGGAACTTCCACAATCCCCACCAGTCTATCCAGTGGCAGTACCAGGTGGGGAAGGGGGAGGGACAGGAATGGTGCAAAAAAAGTAACGTTTCCAAGGTCTGTTCATTTGATGCTCCAAACGACCTTGTTAGATAGGTTAGGCTGAGAGCTAACATTTATTTACCAATCCACAGTACAGACAAGCTGTTTCAGTATTTTGTTTTTTTAAAAAAAGCAAAATATTGCCTGCGCTAGGCTCACTTTCTGCTAAGATAGAGCACCCCAGAAAAAAAGGATAAAATTAAAATTAGGAAATGCAGCTCCTCAGACTAATATCTATTGACAGCGACTCAGTTTCCTTTTTCTCTGTGCTTTCCAGTTCATCTTGCAGAGCCAAACAGCCTACCTGCAGCCTTGGACAGTGCAGAATGGGTGTGAACTGTATGGAAAAGCCAACAGGAGGAAAACTCATTTGAAATGTGCTGGAGGAGAGTTCCGTGGATACCCTGGATGGCAGGAGATGGATCAGTCTTACAGCAACAAAGCGGTGAGTCCTCGCTAAAAACAAAAATGACTGAGCTGAGGCTGTTGTGCTTTGAACATATCATGAACCAAGGTGACTCATGGCAAAGGTAAAATGGAAAGCAGTAGGAAAATTAGAAAGACTCAGTCAAGGAAGCCGTAGCTACCCTGAGCCTTTGGATATGAGCAGGGTTTTTGGAAGTCATTCGTAAGTCACCCTGAGTCAAAGTTCTTGAGGTCAGAGTTGTGATGGAGGTCAACCTAAGTTAAAGTTGTTGAGGTGTGTGCTTTCAAGGCGTTTCTGACTTACAGCTACCCTATTGTGTGGGGTTTTCTTGGCAGTTTTTGCTCAAAGAGAGTTTGGCATTGTCTTCCTCTGAGGCTGAGTGTGATTTGTTCACGATCACCCAGTGGGTTTCAGTGCCCGGCCTCCTAGAGTCCTGCTCCAACAACCCTCCACACTGTCAAACATGACTTGCTAACAAATAATAACCAGAAGTTGTTGAATTACAAGTCCAGAGGACTCAACCGTGAGGAACGTTTAGTGTTCTTCCTGCCTCTCTGTTAGAAGCTTCTGTTCTATGTTTGGGTACAGGATCTTCCTTCCCTTTGCCCATTTCTTCAAAACAGTTTTGTTTTTTTCTTAGAGGAGAGCCAGTTTCTTACCACAAAAGGGTTCCAATAAAGCACTTACTGATTTGAGCCCACTGGCCATCCCTGATGTAAACAAAACCAGAGTTTCCTAGAAAGCATTTATTTTTCATGAGGGTATACTGACAGAAATATGAGCATCTTTTAGTTTGAGAGCCTGGATTTTCCACTTCTTCTCAGTATAATCCATCATTATTCTTGCTGCTTTGAGGCCCAAGGTTGGGCAAAAAGCAGGATACAAATGAAGACAATCAGGCTTCTAGTCAGATTTTATGTTTCCTCTTGAGATCGGGTGAAAGGAAGCCATTTCAACCTTCATGAAATAGAAGGTTCCTAAGAATTAAAGGCTCAGAAGAGGAGAAATCTCAGATAGCATTGTAACTGAAGTGATATACAAAATTTGAACAGCCAAACATTGATAGTATACAAAAAAGTTGTAATGTACAGGATTGCTGAGAAGAATCGTAATATGAAGTCATGATAATCAACCAGTTAAGTCCTCAATGAGTTCTATGATTTCCAGAGTTATTTGGCAGGAATCAAATGAACCAAGACTGATTGTTTTCACTTTTCCAGAATCCTCAATTATCTGGCAAGCCAGTGTATTCTATTTGCTAGCTCTGAACGGTCCAGTTTTTCCATCTCACTGAAAAGCCATTTTAACATTAGACGTTTGCCTTGTCCGGTTCAGGAAGAAAGGCCAAGTTCCACTGGTGCACCCCAGAGGCCAGCTGAACTGGGACTTTCTTCTGCTCGTGTTGCAGCTCTTGTTAATACCACAAACCTACTCCATTGGTTTTCCCATCCTCCACTGCGGATTTTTAGGGTATACGGGGGCATGCATGTACGAACATTGCAGCTTTTCCTAGAAGCAGTAGGATTTAGCTGCAGTTTGCATAACAGCAGCCACATCTAGGGTCTAGAACATCTAGAACTGCAAACACCCCACAAACCAAGCCCAGCTAGATCCCTCATCATCCAAATCCCAGGGAAATCAGGTTTGAAAATTAAGGATATCTTCAACGAGATGTTTGCCTATATCATGCATTGGCTTCATGGTGGGAACTTGGCCTTTGTTCACTGCTTCTTTTGCCTTTTTTCTCTTACCACAGAAGCCAGTAAGGCAAAGACAAGATTTAGTCTTTTGATTGGTGCCACTAGGCCAGTGGTTCTCAACCTGTGGGTCCCCAGATGTTTTTGGACTTCAGCTCCCAGAAGCCCTGAGCATTGACCATAGTGGCTGGGGCTTCTGGGAGCTGAAGTCCACAAACATCTGGGGACCCACAGGGTGAGAACCACTGCACTAGGCAAACTTAGAAAATTTACTGGGGATGCTTCATTTCCCAGAATTTCCAAGTCAGCATGGCCACGTGCAGTGCTGGCTAGGGAGTACTGGAAGCTGTAGTCCAAAACTTAACTTCTGCATGCTCTGGAACACTAGGAACTGTCTGCTGGAAGCACTCGTTAAGTCTCAGTAAATTTGTTCCATTGATTTTAATGAAATGTGCAGGTGCAATCCTATATATGCTTACTCAGAAGTAAACCTCACTGTAAGAATGCAATCCTAACTCAACAAAATGGTCAAGGAGAGCCAACACTAAGCCAGCTGAAGCTGTCCCTCTCGATCCCTGGTGCTGGAAATTACTTAGGACTACTCTAGCCCTGCTCTACCTTACTGCCAGCGCTGTGGCTGTCACCAAGAGGTGGTTCTGATCTTGCATAACACAACTCCTCCCTTTCCCATACCTTCTCCTCCTTTCTTGACTCAGTTGTCAGCCCATCTCAGCCAGCAGGGCTGTTCCGTGACCAACTGTTCTATCCGCAGATCTGAGATCAGCTGGCAGAAGGGCATTTCTACTTTTGCCTAATCCAGACTGTCTACTACTAGCACATCTTTAAGTTAGGATTGCACTGTCCAGCTGCAATTCTGCTCGCTTCCTGGGGATAATAAACCCCACCTGACTTGCTTCCGAGCAGATGTGCTTAAGAGCTGCATTCTGCAGCCTTACTTTTCTATAACTTCAGTAGCTACTGTAGCCAGAGCATCTTTTGGGGTGTGGGGGGCAGAGCTCACTGAGTCCACTAGGCACCACAACTTCTAGAGGATTCTGGCCGTTTTGGTTCAAAAAAGGACATTTTCCAAACTTTAGCTGTAGAATAATTCTCAAAACTCTTAATAGCATCAGTTGCAGAAAGAATGATGCAGGATCTACATGTACCCAAAGCATCTCCTTCACCCACAACACAATCAGAAAGTTGCCCTTTTAAGTCACACTGAAATTACAGTAAGATTCTATACCTGACAACAGAGGCACAGAAGTAACAACCAGACAAATACCTCCATTTCCCCTTCCCACACAGGTAGCAGTAGAGCCACTTTTGTAAACAATTAAGCACGGCCGCATAATTCCACTGGAAGAATCTTCCCGAGACTTTGAAGAATAAAACTGGCTCTTCCAATGCTGGTTTGTTTCAGAAGCAATTTTGCCAAAGCCAGAAATTAAAGTGACTTCTTTTATGTAAATGTTAATCTGCTCAAAATAAAAAATTAAAATAAAAAGGTTTATTTGTCTTTTCAAGTTCTCCAGTTCTTGTATCAAATAAAGCTGGGTGGAAATGCACTCAAAATATATATCTATATGGGAGGTTTTTTAACACAAAAACTGATGATTTCATTCAATGACTTGTGAAAATTGCATTTTCAGTTCTTCTTGGCTCAGGCAAAACTATTCGTTCCCAAGCCATCCGTACAGCAAAGCCCTCTTGTGAGGGCTTGACGTTATTGTTGGTGTCCTGGAAGAAGTCTTCTGATGAGAACACGATTTGGTCTTTTTGTCCTGCAAAGTGCTTTGTATGTTCAGACCAGTAAGATGTCAAAACCTCCTTGATCCACCAGAGAAGGGCAAAGGGAACAAAAGTCTCCAGGATACCTTGCCTCTCCCCAAAAGTCTCTTTCAGGTATTGGCCAGCCAGTCTAACTTCAGCCTCCCAGGCGCTGCCCTTCACCCCAGGCAAAGCCGCCTGGCCGTTCTTCCGGCAGTGGATTGTAATTGGGATCTTCTTCTGGGGTGTCAAATATTGCTTTCCTGTTAAGCAAGTTTTAAAAAGAAGGCTCATCATGAAGAACAGAAAGGTCTTCATACCTGGCTGACAATTCTTTTTGCTTTATGGGAGGTGATGCCAAATGGAGCCCTCCTGGGATCCCATTCTAACCCTTTTAATGTTCCCCAATCACATTCCCCAGCTTTTGTATAGGTTCCTTCCTCCCATTCTTTAAGACTGGCTTTAGAATGGCTATGTTGCTGAGAGAAAACACTATAAGGTAAACTGCGGTGGTATTCTGGCTTCTACCACTTGCCTTCGGCCCTGCCTATCACACAGTAGTGCCTATGCACTACTTCCCTGAAAACTCCTCCAAAACTGATTTTGACTGTTGGGCTGTCACAAAGAAGAGAGGGCAGGTTTATTCTCTAATGTTTCAGAGGGCGGGACAAGTTCTAATGGTTTTAAGTTACATGAGGGTAGATTTCAATTGAAAGAAGTTGATAACCAATTAGCCAGAGAGGGCAGGATCTCTTTCTCTGGACATCTCAAAAAGAGTTTGGACCGCTACCTGCTGGGATGCTCTAGCAGGAGTTCCAGCATTCAGCCTGGTGAGGGGGCAGGCTTGGAATTGATGGTTTATGAGGCCCATTCCAACTTTATGACTATATGATTCTAGGCCAGATTAAGAAATCGGGCTGCTTGAAGCAGAGCAAGAATGGATCCCTGCCCACCCAACACTTGGTACCTAAAGCTGATCAATTTATTTTGGGACTTAAGGAGACAGGGATGTCTCCTCCTCCCTGGCAGTAAATGCACAATAAAAAATAAAACTGCTAACAATTTGCAGGCCTTTCAATGACATCCAAAATTGGCTGGCTGAGACATCTGCCCCGCTCTGTCTAATGGTAGGGCCGGCCCTGTTCCTACACCCAATGTATGCGTTCTGTGCCTGAGCAATAGGCCCCTCCCAATAATACATTAAGAACAGGGAAGACTGCATTATAATGAGTCAGACTACTGGCGCATCTAGCCAAGCACTGTCTACTCAGAGAAGCGCAGCCTCTGCCAGCCCTCAGCTGCAGGGAAGTCTGTCTAGCATCTGCTGATTCATACTTTCAGTTGGGAATTGATCCTGAAACTTCCTGCATTCAAAGCAGCTCTGCTATTAAGGTATACTGCTTCTGATGTGAAGAGTCCATTTAGTAAGCCTAGAAGCACTGGTGCATGGTCAATCAGCCTTCGTTAGAATTTCATCTTAAAAACAAAGGCCATGATGGTTAAAGAAGCAAATACACAGAAAGAAAAAGAGGAAATGAATAAAGGCATTCCTGCAGATGAAGCCTCATCTCTTCCCTGTTGCTAGCACACCTTCGGTTTGAAATTCCCTCCCTGAAGACAAAAGCTCTCAATTGAGTTTTGTACTGTTTTCCCTTGCCTTTCTTCAAAACCCCACCAAGACCTGTGACACAGGAAGACACTCACAGAATGGATGGTGTTTTCAGAAGCCTTCCTCCACCGGGCTGATTCGGGAAGACATCTTCCAAAAAGAAATATATGTGGCCGACAGCTATGCCTAGAATCAAGAGGGGGAACAGTTAAATGCCTCTCCTCAGTGCTATAATCCCTATAAAACAAAAGTCAATTTGCCATTTGCACTCTTGTACTCAATACCACCTTCCCATCCAGTTCTGAGAGGGTGTTGGACAAACCTGCTGTGTGAAAGAGCAACCCAGAATTGACAGCTGAGCATTTTGGAAAAGTTAGTTCTCTTTTTTCCTTTAAGGACACAAGTTACTACCAGGGGAACATTTAGGCAAACACTAGGCCAATAAGCAAAACAATTATGTATGTCAATAACTTGTTTATAGACTGAACAATAAGGCAAACACATAAGAAGAGATGAAATCAGCATTTCTTAGACCTCTACAGAAGTGGATCAGAAACTGAGTGTTTCCATTCAGATTTAGATAACTGTGAGATCAGCCACCACCCATATATATTTACACATCCATATATGTGTACACACACAGGTGTGGGTGAAGGAGAGGAGACGAATCTGTTATTTCCTCCTTCCTTTTCCAGACTTCTCAAGTTAAATATAATGCAACATAACACACATTTGGAAGCCACAAAGTTACTGACAGACACACACACACCCTTTCTCAATCTCAGCAACACTCCAACCCATCTATAGAACAGTACTCAACAGGTCTTTAAAAAGGGGGTTTATTATGATAAGCGTACATTAAGCATTTCACACGCTTAGTGCTTTGCCTATTATTAAAAAGCAAAACCAAGTAACCTGGTGCATATACAAATAGTAACCATAAACAAAGTGAGACCAGGTTACTGGTTTCAGCTTGTGTGTACAAACAACTCCCTCCTGCTCTCCAGCAGTAATTCTTCCCTCTCTTTGTAGCCTGAACCATGGTTTAGCATATGACCCGTAGGCTGATCAAGCTTCACCTTAATTAGCTTGCCAAGTAGCTGGAAGATCTGGCTGAAAGGCTAAGTTGGTTTAGAATTCATCATGGTTAGAACTGATACAGAGATGATGTCAGCCATGGCTGAAGGTGAGAGTGCACGGAAATTCATGCTGCGCAGTGGCCTCTCGCTTCTGTACATGGCCCATGCTTCTTTCTCAACCAATGTAAATGTGTTAATTTAGTTGATCTCATCCTGTCACTTCCTCATGTGGCTGTGCATAGGAATCTGATCACCTTCCAGTTTCGTTAGACTGCAAGTCCCAGCTGCCTTAGCCAATACAGTCATTGATGAGGACTGTGCAGAGATGCATTCCGATGGCATCTGGAGGGCCACACAGTTTAGACATGTTTTGTTGCTTACTGAACTTGTTTTCATATTGTGTACCACCTTAAGGCACTTAAGGAATTCTGTCTGTTCAGCTACAGATCACAACCAACTGCTCAAATATCAATATGGCATTATGCCCATAATCTTGGATTATTAACCAAACAACTAAAACTGAATTTATTCTTTCTGCACACAACTGGACAACCATACTTCTTTATCAAATGGAATATGTCACAAAGAGAAGGATAATCACATCATAATCATCATCTTACCTAAGAGATCAACGATAATGGAGTTTCCCAGTAAGAGTGAAAATCCCATGAGAACCCACGGGAGAAAGGGGGCCTGGAAGATGAGAAGCCCAAAGAAGTTCATCCGGACAAACGGATTTCTGCGGCTCCAGACATAAACTAGCATTATGGTAAATGCCTGCCCCAAGAAAACCAAGTTGACAAACAAGCCAAAAAGCTGGTGGAAAAATGGTTAAGGAAACAGTCACTGCCCCCATGTCAAAAGTGTAACCATTAAGAAAACAGCTGCAAGTAAAAAACCAGTGAATAAGTCTCTTGTGAAGCATAGCAATGCATTGAAATGTCTGTTTGTGGTTTCTTTGTAAAAACAAAACAGAACTGTAAAGACAATCTGATCAATAAAGAAGATTCATCAACACAAAAACTGATCCCAAAAGTTAAGGATTCTGTTCAGACATCATACCAAACCAGCATAATAAACCATGAGATAGGAACCCATATTCAGCCACTGGTTTCTGCTTCTAGTTTGTGGCAAAGTCCAAGTTGCAGCTTGCCGATTTGTTTCATGCCAAACTTATTTTAAACTTTTAAAATCTTAATCAGAGTGCGATGTCTGAAACAACCCAGGTTTTATAACAGCTGTAGCAGCCACTCAGGTCATCTGAATTTTGGTAGATCTCCAGAGAAAAGCCATTCCATAATAAGGGAAAATATTAGGAATTATTCCTGATGATCATGTGGCATCTGCTGGGAAATTTACTTTGGGGGACTACAAATCCCAGAATTCTGGATGCAGCATTCCCTTCCCCTCAACTCTAGAATAAATTTTCCATTTTTCCATGGCGGGGGAAACGAGAAACTTTGGGGAACACAAACAAGAAAATTCCAATGAAACATTTTCACTTTTGGAATGACTGAAATGCTTAAGAAGTGGTTTTACTCATGCAAAAGGCTAGAAACTGTGTGATATGAAGATTTTTTTTTAATGACAATTGAATCAGATAGTGGCAATTCCTGTGCGCACATGTGACTGGAGTGGGCAGCTGCGCAATTCGGGGACAATACATATCCCTCACCAGACTACTGAGGGCAATACAGAATTCATCCACAACTTTATTTAACTCAAAATGCTCCATCCAAGATACTGGGACCATTTTACCATGGTGTTTGGTCCTAACTGGGCAATTTTAGGTCCAGGAGATATCTTTTTGAAACCAAGAAATCGAACAGACTGGCAATTTGTGGCTCTCTTCCTCTAATACAGGGTACATTCACAATTGTGTTTGTATGAATCTAAGACTTTTTTTAATTTCACAACTATGCCAGAAATAGCATATAAGGTGAATTAACTTTTGCATGTAACTAAAGAAAATGTTGTTTAGTTATATACAAAACCATTTATTTAGGTAGTTAAGATATACAATTAACTGTTTTGGTCTGACTCTTCCAATATTGACAAACATTTCATAATTTTAGTTTTGCTCTACATTTCAACTTTTGTTCTGGAAGAAAGTTCTGTTCTCTGTTTTGTTCTGTAATCCCCCTTCCTCCAATTACTTCAATATTTCTGTAAATTTTACATCTCTCTCTCTCTCTCGCTCTCTCAAAAGACACCCAGAATTCCCTCACGGCTGCAGATTTCTCATAAAGAACAGTACCCATCTTGCAGGGAATAAGGCCCCTGTCAGCAATATATCCAATAGGCACCCAGAAAAACACTGCATTGCTACAATTTTCTCCATACGCTGTTCCCACTCGTCCCACGCCCAGCATCATTAGCGCACCAGCAAAAGGATACAGTCATGAGCAGCCCACCAAAAAGGAACATAAATACAAAGTCTGCCGTCCGACCTCGGAACGATCCTTCTTCAAGCATCCGGCAGTAGCGATATCTGAAGTTAGGAGGTCAAGTAAATATCTGGCTCCAGGCATATATTCTTCATTTTTAATTTTGTTAAAAATATAAAACTATGGCATTTTTTGGGAAACATTTTGATTTCAAATAGTTCTCAAAAACAATCTTTGGGTACCACTGAGGAGTGGGAGGAGAGAAGGACTAAGCCAGCAAACAGAGATATCCCAAGTTTTATTCTAGGGAAAAGTGAGAAAACAATATACCAGAATTCTTACTGGCACGGAAGGTTCCATAATATCAGGGAAACCTTCTATGATTAAAAGAACCCTGGGAAGCTGCTGCAAGGCTACAAGTAAGGCCAATTTTGAACCTACCTGCTTATGCAACATGGCACTCGGTAATTCCATCCACTTCTCACACCAGCCTCCACCTCACTTTCTAAGCGGGCTAGTAAACACCATCAGCTACAGCACAAGGAACAAGACTTTCTACCCAAAGTGGGTGCTTTTCAGGGAAGGAGACTTATTCTACTGATAAATTCAGAAATGGATTTGTTGAAATGAATTCCACCCCTCTTACAAGTATGATCGAAACCAATAAAAACTATTTGCTGTCAGTCTGGAGTCTTTCACTACATTTCTTTTCAAAGCTATGGAGTACAACTCAGAAAGCAAATCAGATCTCCTTTTAATGGTAGGGCCATTCTACCATCTGTGGTCACAGGCAGAGAAACGGCTTCCATGCAACACAAAGTTTCACCTCCCCTGTTTGAAAGATTACAACTAATATTTATTTAAGGCATTTTTTTCTCTCTTATAATGCACAATTTGATTGTTTAGCCTAAGACTAAACTCTGTTATAATAGTGTGTTGCATCCAAGGCAGCTTGCAAAATAAGTCACTGGAAAAAAATCACAGATGGAGCATTTTATAATGCTCAGATCATCAACAATGCAGCACATCTAGCCTATGCAGCTATGATTTGTGGGGGGGGGGAATGGATTTTTAACATTGCTACTTTGAAAAGCAATCTACCACAGAGAGAACAATGTGTGGAAACAAGCAACCCCACTGATCTTGAAAGGACCTACTTGATCCACTTGAGCTCTGTGACAAAAGTTTATGAAGGCGATTCACAAAGTTCCCATACACATAGGATCTACCTGAAACATGTAGCTGAACTTGACCTACGCTGGCTGTACCGGGCACCAACCTCCCACTTGGCACAAAAGGATATGCCAAGGTTGGGCACCACAAATGGGAGATCCCCTTCTGTTTAGCCACTACCTCCCTTCAGAAGATAAAAAGACCTGAGCTGCTCCTTGGAACATAATCTCAAGGAACAAGAAAGTTCATTCTGAAGGAGGCAGACCTTCCAAGTTTCTCACTTCATTACAAAACATGCTGCATAGGTTAAAAAGAGTCCTTTGTGCTATGCCCAGAAACAATCTGGGAGCCAGGGCCAATTTTTATACCCTTGTGAAGTCTAAGCCAGTAGAGCAAAAAGCAGCCAATCTGTGGAAACCCACAATGAAGGTTAGGGATGAACCAGCAGGTTATAATCACAGCTTTTCCCAACCACCCTGGAACCAGGTTTTTTGGTGCCAAGCCCTGAACCCAGGAGAAACAGCAACTCTGCTTTCCAGAGGGAATTCCACATGCACTCCTTATTCATTCTGCATTCTGAAGATGTAAACCCTTACAACAAGAAACAAAAGATACAAAAATATCATATTGAATAAAAAGTTAAATCCAACAGGTCCAAAGAAAAGGTAGTTCGTGATGAGTCGCCATACCTGCAAGACAGATGAGGAAATCAAATATTAAAGATGCAGATCTAGCAAACAATTGTTTAAATGAGCAGAAAGCTTTGATCACCTTAAATGCGCGGTCTAAGGCTGTGCTATAGAAACATGCATTTCTTCTCCCAATGGACAGTTGCAGAGAAATTAGAGTGTTTAAGCACCTACAGAGTACATTCACACTGTCAGTGAAGAACAGTCCGGTAGCTAAAGGTTGGAGCTTCTAGCAAGACAGTAAACAAACAAATCATGGTTCTCTGAGCGATATTATGAGAAGAGATTCTGAATAAAGAAAGAAACAACTAAAACAACTCATGTTAAAACTCATGTTTTACTTATGTTTCATAGATGGTATATGACACCAGATAAGTTAAAAAAAGATTTACAATACAGGTACGGGAATGTGTTGGAAATGTCAGAAAGAGGTGGGAACAATATTCCATATGTGGTGGTCATGTCCCAAGGCAAAGAAATATTGGAGTGAAATACATAAAAAGATGTGTGAAATATTGAAGGTTCAATTTGTAAAAAAACCTGAACTTTATCTATTAAACATGACAAATGCTCTTGAGAATACTAGTATTAAGAGACATTGGAGATTAATATTGTACATGATAACGACAGCTCGAATAGAATATGCCAAAATGTGGAAATCTCAGCAAATACCCACAATTGAACAATGGTGGGGGATGTTTATTGAGAATAGAAATGCAGACATTGTCTCTCAGAGATTAAAGGGGAAATTGGATGATCAGATAAAAGCAGAATGGTAAATTGTAATGGGTAACTGCTGGGAACTGCCAAGTGAAAATGTCTGAATTATGGTTGCAATTAAAGTGGAATAGCTGTAACATGACAGGAGTGGACAAGAGAAATGCAAGATCATGCATGTAAGATAAACACAGAATTGTGATGCATAATTTCTATATGTGAATAGAAATTCAGAAAGTGAAAACTAGATCAGAGTGGAAGAAAAACATTACATGTAAAAGTACAACTTAAGATGATGTTTTTTATTTGTGAAACTTAATAAAATTATATTAAAAAAAACTCATGCTTTACTTACGAGGCTGTTGTTATATGCCTTCAAGACAACTCTGACTAATGGTGATCCTATCTAGGATTTTCTTGGCAACAGTTATTCAGAACAGTTTTTGCCATTGCCTTCCTTTGAATCTGACAGAGACAGTATCCTGTCCAAGGTTATTTCCATGCCTCAGTGGGGATTTAAGCCCTGGTCTCTCAGGGTTTGAATCCCCTAGAGATGCTTAAACCGGTGAGATACCTCCTTCTTCTCACCACGGTTGCAAGGCACCCTAATCAAACATAACAAATATTTTAAAAAGCAACAGATGTTTTCACAAAAGCAGTATAACTGCTAGAAAAAGAAAGGATTTAAATCCTTATGAAAAAATAGGCATTGATTTAAAAAAGTAACAGTAGGCTTACTCTGATATAAAGCCCAAAAGAACTGCTTGGAGAATCATGGGCTTTAGAGAAATGTTATCAAATATTACAAAAATGGTGAGCAAATACAATTTCTTAATCTTTAATTGCATTATTTAATTGTAAAACTAGAGTGACATGTTTTAATAACTAGCTGAAATATTAAATCTTTTGAACAGTAAGTATCAGAAGGCATTCCAATGAAGTTAATGCTAAAAAAAAACAAGCACAATTTCCTTGCCAGGATTGCCTGGTTCGATGGCAAACTTAAACAGCTTTCCATTTAGCAAGAATCGTTGTTCCCCCCGACCTGTGGCACTTCCACATCACAGAAAGATGTCATCCGGATAGCCTATGCTTTTCTACACAAAACCTGCACGCAAGCCTTCCATTCACTAACAACATCTCAACATGTAATATGGGGAAAACCACCACCTGCGGCCATCACAGAAACTTTTTGTCTGTTTCCTCTTGCAAACCTCAAGTTTCCCAGCTGCAGCAACCCACAAACACCTCACTGTGGGAGAGGCAGCCTGTTTTATTCCACAGCTTTGATTCAGGCGCAACAAGTCCCTTTCAAAGGTCTTTCACATCCAAAAAAAGACACTTACTTGAAAATGCTTAAATATCAATTCAGGGTTGAAATACAGCTGAAATGGTGTGATTAATTCTAATTGCTGAAATAAATGAAAAAGCAGAAGAAATCACAATTACTTCAGTGTGTCCATTACAAAAGCACTATTATTCACAATCACTTTGATCATTCATGTAATCCAATCTAAAATCTCAATTCCCTGACCTATCCCAGATCTCAATGTAAAAGTCTCACTTACCTTTGTCATCTGCTGAGCCTTCTGGGCTCTCCACAAATAAAGCAAATCAAAAGTATTGCATATTTATCTAAATAAAGATATCAACAGGATAGGGGCCAAACCATCTCAATGGTTTTTTTTTTCTCTTCCCAGAATTCTGTGTAGCATAAGAATGACCGTTACTGTGAGATGTGGTGAAACTCACTGGCTTTGGAAGAGGATCATATAAATTCATGGAGAATGGATGGCTATTAATTGTGGAAGCTATAGAAATCTCCATATTCAGAGGCCATGTACATTTTCCTGACTGCAGTTCTATTATACTCATGCCCTACTGATGGGCTTTGGAGCTGGCCACTGTGGGAAACAACTAGATGCCAACTAGATGTGCCTCCAGTCTGTTCCAAGAGGTCTCTGCCCTGGGTAGAACCCTTGATTTTCCAGAACAGCACGCAAAGCACCCTAACATTCTCATCTAATTTATCTGCACAATGGCCAGAATCAGTGCATTTCTGCAGGATTCCACTGCTTTTCTCCTTCCTTCAGGCTCTTGTACACCACCAAAACTGCTACAGCAGGCTTCTGGATCCATGCTGAGTAAACAGGTTGGCAGAGATCTTTGCCAAAGTTTGGAGCTATGATTTCCCAGTCACCCAGTGACATTAGTTACTTATTTCAGTATTAGGAAAATCTGCATCATGACAAACCAAACAAACTTTTCAGGGTTTTAAAAATGAAGCTGCAAAGTATCTACTGGGCAAAGCTTCAGAGACATTTTTCAGCCAGTGCAGCCTTTAATTAATAGGCATGACTACACGACTGCTTCTCTTTTCAATAGCTTTTTACGTTTCCTGATTATGGCGTTGCTCCTTCTAGCATATCTTACTTTTACATTCTAGGTTTACACTGGCACATTTGTTTCTTTTGACTGCTTTTATCAACCCACCAGCTCCCCCTTGCAAAAAAACTATTTGATTTCTGTAAATATGAGGCCCCTGAGATAATCTATGATCTATGCTTATGGGGCAAACTGTGATATAAAAATCATGATCCAGTGATATACTTCAGCAGCATTCAGTGCCATTCTTTCCCCTTTCACTGTAGCCCAGACAAATCTCAAGAAAAATTTTAAGGCGACTCTTGATACTGATGCAGGCACCAGAATCCAAAAGAACACCCTTAGATTCTGGCCATGTTAATAAAATAACAGCAGAACTGATCCAGGCTTTCAGATGGCAAACTTAGATTAGAACTCACAATTTTAAGAGGATTGGTAAATTATAGTTAGGACCACCTGGAGTTAGACTCAATGTCTGGACTTAGAAAACACAATTGTGATTAGCGCCAGAGTTCCCTTAGTTGTACAAAGAGGAGCACTGAGCAGATGGAAAACAGATAGCTCATATGCTGGGTGTGACTCTTAAAGCTCAATGACTGAGCTCATGCTTTGCATGCAGGTCAAAGGTTCAAAACTGGCAGTGCCAAATTAAACATTCTCACAAAGGGTACTTGGAAAAGACTGCAGAGAATCTCTGCCAGCCAGAGCGGCCGATTACTAATTACTCCTTTCCGACTTGATAAGATCACTCCTCCAACTTAGGAAGCCCAATGGTTTGATTAAACATAATCCTGGGTGAAAAAAAAATTATAGTTGGCCCTCTGAATCTGTAGATTCTGTATCCATGGATTCAACTAACCATGGCTTGAAAATATCCCCCCAACACACTGGAAAAAAAAATCCAAAAAGCAAACTTTGATTTTTGCAATTTTATTACACCACTGTGCATAATAGGACTTGGGCATCCACAAGTTCTGGTATCCACAGGGAGTCTTGGAACCAATCCATAGCAGATACCAAGGGTCAGCTATACTTTATTTACCATAACATCTACTGTGTTTAAGAATGTCAGGGTTCACATAATTCTTCCTCCTTACTTAATTTTCACAACAATCTTGTGAAATAGGTTAGGCTGAGAGACATAGACTATGCCAAGGACACTGTAGGAAAGCTTCAAAGGAGAGTAGGAAATTGGACCTATGTTTTATGCAACTGGAATCCAATACACTAACCACTACACCATGGGTAGGAAACACATAATTTTCTTCAGGTTGTTGGTCTTCCATCTCCCATCAGTCCTAGCTAAAACCTGGAAAAGTTGCTTTTTTAGACAGCTACCTAAACTGCCTCCCTCAGCTAGAAACTCCCCAGGGGATCCTGGGGCTTACAGTCCAAAAATGTAATCTAGGTAGTTTTTTAAAAAAACATTTTAAAGTTCATGAATGGAGTCTGACAGTAAAACTCTGCTGTTTATTTAATAAGACAGAATGAGATGGACTGTGGTAGCCTAGGTTCCATCCCAGAGAAGCTATCAAACCAACTTTATACAGAATTCTTACAAAAACATGGAGCAAAGGAACAACGAAAGGCTATGACATCCCTCCAAACCCACCAAAGAAGAGCAAGCACTATATATATCACATTTCCTCCTCATATTTCATTCCTGTGTCCATGTTGTTATCATGTCAGCAAAATATGTCAAGGTCTTTCAGAACATGCCTCAAAAAGGTTTGTACAGACAATGTTATAAGCTCCTAGTTACTTCAGCTTAAGTTAAAAACAGAAAATAAGCAAACTGGGTTTTTTTTCCCCCAGCTTGGCTCTACATCAATTCAGACCTTAGGGTTATTTTTCTGGCCTTCCACCTAGCCAACACTGAGCCTAATCAGCACTGAGGCATAACAGCATTTGCGATATAGTCAACCCTCCACACTTGCGCATTTCACTTTTGTGGACATGATTATTCACAGATTCTTTGCTGTCCCCTCTGCTGCCTCCCTCTGTCATTTTTAATAGGGACTGCAAAAGCCTCGTGAGACTGAGAAACTGCAAAGGAGGCTTGTATGTCCCTCTTTAAAATGGTGTGGGGCAGCAGTGGAGATGGCAGTGAGCCCCACCAGCCCCCCACTTCTGCCTTGGGAAGGAACTCTGATGTCTCAGAGGGATCCACGGTGGGTTGAATATGGTGAGCATACTTTTTTGTGTGTTAATTATGGTTTCAGAGGGCCAAGAGTTGCTCATGGTTTTCTCCACTTTCACAGGGGTCCTGTGCCCCTTTGTAGCAAATGCGGAGAGAGGACTGTACAGCAACCTAGGGAGGGCAGTAGGGCCATTTCTGCCCTACACTGTTATAGTGCTATTATTCCACTTTCAACATCCTGTGGAATTCTGGGGTTTGTGGTTTAGGGAGGGGCATTTAGATTTCTCAGCCTGACAGATCTAAGCCATTTTTTAACATGCTGAGGATGGCTGGTGAGGCAGGGTTATCTGCCTCCCTGTTTTCTCTCTGTCTTCCTCTCAACTCACGCTCAGCAAGGCCAGCTGCTCTTTGCATTGCCCACTGTCGGCAGGCACACACAGCTACAGTACAATCATCTCAAGCTTCATGGCACTGTTTAACACAGATGCGCTGCCGCAAGCTGACACCGGAAACCTGTGTTCCTCTGCGAAGGCCTCTTTCACCATCCTCTTAATGCTGATGCTGCTAAAAAACCCTCTAGCTCGACAGAGGGCATGGAGGACAACGGAGCTGAGTAGGCCTAAAAAGACTTGGTAACAAGCATCTTCTGTCAGAAGCTTAACTGAGACTATGGAATCATAAGCCACTTCTGCCCTTCCCTGTTCTAGTGCTATTATTCCACTTTAAGCCTCTTGTGGAATTCTGGGGTTTGTAGTTTCCTGAGGCCAAAGAGCTCTCTGGCTGGGAATTCTCAAGGCCCCTCGCTCAACTGCGAACCCCATTATTCCATAGGAGGTTGAAAGTGGAATAATAGCGCTATAATAGCCTAGTGCGGAAACGGCCCAGGTCCCCCACTGACACCGTGCCAGCCCTCAGAAGGTGGAGGGGCTTCCGGCATGAAGAGGCCTTCAAGCCTGCCCACCCGCCGCCTAGGAGGTTGGGCGTTCCTCCCCTCGCTTCCCAGCCCGTCCTGCCTCGCAGGGGTGTTGTGAGGCCAGGCCAGGGGCTGGTCCGCGCCCAGGGAGGACACAAGGGAGACCTCCCTGGCTGACGAGCCCGAGCTCCTCAGGGGAGTCTGGACCAGCGAATGGCCCTCTCGACTGAGGCCCGGCCCCGGCCCCCTTTCCCACTCACCACGGCGGCGGTGGTGAGGACGCAGGCGGTGGTGTAGGCCCGGGTGACCGGGGGCACCTGCAAGTACTCCTGCCGGAAGGTCTGGTACGCCATCTTGGCGGCGCCGCCGCCGCCGCCGCCGGAGCTCCGCCCCTGCCTCGCGGCGTCTCCCGGCTATCCAGCCAATCAGAATCCGGGAAGGCTCCGGAGGGCGCCCAATCACAGCCCTCCCTGCTTCTCTCTTCTTTCCCCGCCCAATTGGCCTCCTCTCCGCCAATCCGAGCCGTCCACCTCCTTCTGCCTTTGCGAGCCCAATAGGCCGTCGGGAGCCCACATAGAGATGGGAGGGGAGAAACCAAGGGCGTGCCACCATAGAGAACAAAGGTTAGAGGGTACACAGTTGGTATAAGGAGCCACTCCAGCACTCACTACTCCGTCACAGGCGATTTCCACACTACACTGTTATGGCGCTATGATCCCACTTTCAATCTCCTCTGGAATCCTGGAGTTTGATGTTTAGGGAGGTGATTGAGGATTCTCAGCCAGAGAACCAGTAAACTACAAACCTCCAGAATTCCACAGGAGGTTGGAAGTGGAATCATAGCGCTATAACGGTACAGTGCGGAAAGGCCTTTAGAGCATTCAATGACACCATTTATTCGAGGATGGGCATGCTGTTTTTACATTGAATCATCAAAATCTTCTATTTCTCATTTCATTTCAAATGGAGGGACACAAATGTCCCATCTACTCCGCTGTCAGAATGACCTCGACAAAGTGATCCCAGGAAGAATCCGTCTCAATGGCGCTACGGTCTTCTCTAACCCTTTCCTAGCTCTATGTTCTCGCCTATGAGCGACTTACCGGAAGTTCCGTCAGCGCGTCGCTCTATTCCGCTCTCTCTCTATGGCGACATCTCGAGAGGAGGGGCGAATGGAGCGGCGGGCGGGCGGAGGGTTTGAAAGTGGCGGGAAAAAAAGCGGCTTCCCGGTGGCGGCGAGTTCGAA
The DNA here is from genome assembly GCA_948472985.1 of Iguana delicatissima. Taxonomy (NCBI): domain Eukaryota; kingdom Metazoa; phylum Chordata; class Lepidosauria; order Squamata; family Iguanidae; genus Iguana; species Iguana delicatissima. The sequence goes on along the minus strand of CAOKZL010001875.1, from coordinate 189,546 downwards.
TCCTGGTCGCGGAATACCTGAGTCAGGTAAGGCGCTCCAGATACAAAAACTGAACTCTTGCCAGGCCAAGGGGAGGTGGCAGGGTACAGGAGGGCGACATTCTCCCAGATATATACATATATTCCACCCCATTTCCGTGTCCCAACGAGTGGCTGGTTATTCTCCTTCAGTTTTCAACATAAAATGGATTTTTTTTAAAATGTCTCCTGTATTTTACCTTCAGATTCATCTTGCTTGCGTCTTATAGCGTATTCCTGAGCCTGTTTTCCCCTATGCAATCTCATGGCATTAGTGGGGGCTTACAGACAACCTCCAGTATCTTATTAGGATTAATTTTTTTTTAAAAAAATATTTTTATACCAAACATTCCAACAATACATATACCAATAATACTTCAACGTGCTCTGCTTTGTTTCCCTAAAGTATTCCCTAAACTATATATGTACAGTCATTCTTAACACTGCAGTCTTTTAACATTATATATCATAATTTGTAAAACCCTTTCCCTCCCTCACATTCCATATCTACACATAGTTTCTTGTGTATCCATGTTTTAGTCCCTCCCCATCGTCCTCTTTTTCTCTCCTTCACCTACTATCCTTTTACCGTGCTTTCCTCCAGTCCGAACCACTTTTTCAAATGTTCCCACCGAACCTACAATTTGTGAAGCATCGTTGTATTTTTGTGCATTTAGATTGTGCGTTGTACTTAAAATTCCTAATATCTAAGTATGCCTTTTGTCTAAATATACATTTGTCTGGTATTTCTTATCTAGATACATATTTGCCTAATTAATCTCTATAGTAAAACTATAGTAATTAATCTCTATATTTGCCTAATTAATCTCTATAGTCCTTCCCCCTCTTAATGCAGAACTACTGTACCAAATCTTATTGTCTTATATTACGAGCGGTGATTGCCTTCCTTTTATCCGCTTTATAACTGGTTTCCAGTTCCTTCCAAACTGTTGAGTTGAAACTCCTTTCATGCAATTCGACAGCTTTTCCATTTCCAAGAAATCTGAGATTTTTAACTTCCAATCTTCCACTGAGGGTTCTTCCTTATCTTTCCAACATTGTGCATAACATGGTCTCGTACTTAAATACAGTATTATTTTCTCTTTTTGTTCTCCGCTCTTCTTGTCATTAGGATTAATTTTTGCCTTCTCTCCTTCTCCGCAGCTCATCCTTCAACATGTCGGGAAGTGTAATGGTATACGAAACCCAGTTCTTCGGCTTCACTCCGCAAACGTTCATGCTCCGGATATATATCGCCTTCCAAGACCACCTTTCCCACATTATGCTGGTGGCCGAGGAGGCCATGCTGAATAAACTCCAAAGCGTCCATCAGAATATCACCCCTTCCGTCATCCGGAAGGGCACCGAGCAGTTTTTTTCTTTCATGAAGGAGCGTTTCGAAAGCCTCTTTGGCCGAATAGAAGAAACCCTCCTGAACACCGTGCTAAGCATCCCCAAGAACGTGCTGCTTCCTGAACACAAAGCCCAAGAGAAGTTCTGCTACTCTGCGGAACAGTTTCGAGAGCTGCAGGACGAGATTACCCAGCGGGAGGAACGGCTCGAGGCGGAAGCCCAGGCCGAGGGGGCTCTCCAAGCCGAGTTGGAAGAGCAAAAGGTGGTCCAGGCCCATCTTGAGAAGATCCTCCAATGGTTTGACGGCCTGGACAACATGAGCAGGGAAGAGGGCAGTGGCAACCTCAAGGAAGGCTTTGAGGCCTTGACGAAAACAGCCACCGAACTTCAGAACGTCGTGCGGGAGGTGGAGCAGAAAATGGACAGGTTGGAGAAACTGTGATGGCCAGGAAGAGCAGCAAAACACAAAGGTTCTTCTTTCTTCCTGTTTGCACCAGTTGCATTTCTCTGCCTCCCCTCCTGGAAGCATCTTAATTTGTTAAATGCACAAAGCGTTGAAGTCTGCTGGGCCAGAAAACTAGAACTGGGAACTGAGGCCATTTCTGCTACAGTGCTATTATTCCACTTTCAATGTCCTATGGAATCCTGGGGTTTGCAGTTTAAACTGCAAACCCCAGGATTCCATAGGATGTTGAAAGTGGAATAATAGCACTATAACAGTCTAGTGCGGAAATGGCCCCGGTCTAGATAGGCTGAGGCTGAACTGTTTTGCAGAGGCAGTTGCAAGCAATTTTCAAATGGCTACACTACCCCCTCAAATCCACTGACAGCTGCAGAATTTTGATGGTGCCATTTAATTCAGGAACAGTTCCCTGTGCTTTAGTAGTGCGCTCGTGTGTCACTCTCCACTGGGGAGGAAGAAAATTCTCCTTCCCTTTCCCTGTTGGTGATGCTGTTGATTTTTGGTGTTGTCCTTTGTCATCTGTGGAGGGAAGCTGGGAGGCCGCAGGGGCTTGCCCATTGCTGTTCCCTGCCTTAAATAAAGAAGGGTTTTTCCATGTAATGGAAACCTTTTCTTTCTGCGTGTGTGTGTGTGTGTTGGCCCCTTAACCACCAGATGCTGTTGGTTAGAGAATGTGACCTACTTGGAAATACAAAGAGGGAGTTTTCAAAGATAGCAGCATATTTCTGTATTGCAGCTGTGCATAGCTTGGAAAAATTCCCCTTGGGCTGAGGGGCTGTGGGAACTGTAATCCAAAGAAGTAACTTTCCAAGCTTTGAGCTGGACTGTTTCCTTCCTCTCACACACACACATACATCAATTGCATTCTATAAATACAGAGCTCGCCATGGGAACTGGTACATAGCAAGCTAGATTATTTGCCTGTCTCTTCCAGTGTTGCCTGCTTTAAGGTTGGATGGATTTCACATTTTTTGGAACTACTTTGAGGTTATTTCCTTCTAAGAAATTGGACAATACACAGATGCACGCATTCAAACAATGAATGCATTCAAAAAATAAGGAACAGGGTGCTTTGGAACGTATGGGGAACTGACAGTCTCGTTTTTGGCTTGCACCAAAATCCTCTGATTACAACAAGCATCTTTCATTTCAGTGGCTTCAGTTGAGGAAGAAAAGGTGGATTCAAAATTGCTGTTGATTAAATCAAGTGTGGGCCACTTGTAGCCCTCCAGACATTGCTGGACTGTAGTTCCCATCAGCCCTAGCTGGCTAGGCACGAGATGAACTGGGGTCCAGCATGTCTCTACTGATATAGTCCCCCCCAAAAGAGCTAAACAGTAGCAAAGGACAGTGTGTGCATGGAGATATAGCTAAAATGGTAGACCACAAAATATACGATGGTTGCAAAGGGAATAGGGGCAGGGGTAGTCCAAGATCTCCGAGGGGTCTAGCTGCGGACAAGACATCTGTCTGTGGGAACTGCAGTGAATAAAACAGAAAGCACCTTTAGGAGGGGGGAGTGGCCAACTGGCAAGGATTAAGGGGCTGCATTAATTTTCTGGGGGACCTTGGGGGTTGTCCCCCAACCCCAAAAACAAAAAAATCACATTTATGCATCGAATTGCAGAAATTTAAACCAGGAACCCCAGAACTGTTTGTAACAGGGGAAGGGTCCTAAAATTGGCAGGCGAGTTATTAATTTTGCCTATTCTGAGATATGTTTTTGCAAAACGAAACACAATATGCCGCACTTGAATCATCAATCACCATGGTCGTCTTCGAATGGAAGGTGGTAAGAAGTTGAGTTCTATGAAATCAATAGCAAAATACTAATCATTTAATAGACTTGATTGATAGTTCCCAAAGGGGCTGAACTGCATAGGAGCCTTGGTGGTCCAATTTTGGCTAATGATTTTGGAGGAGGGCTCAGGCCCCACGGCACTGTAATCCCTAGGGGGCAGTTTTGCCATACTCCCCCCCCCGGGTTGTTTTAAGCCAAGGGGAAGGGATTTTTCAAAAGGAAGTGGCCACTTCAATTGCCATGTCACTTCTTTTCAGGAAAAAGGCCACTGCAGAGGTTAAAACAACTCGGTGGAGACCAAAACAGGGTAAAACCACCTCCCATTAAGCAGGGGGGAAATGAAGTTTTTCAAAAAAAAAATTTGGGAAGCCACAAAATATCCTTGGTGGCCATATGTGGCTTCCACTACCCCCCCCCCCAAGCAGTGGAGTATGATTGGGGTGGCTGGGTGTTAATCCCCTTTCTTTGGGCACATGGCTAAATTTGTGGAAGAATACTTGGCAAGTGGATGAACAAGAGAATTAATGTTAAGTCCCACGATAACTAAACTGGCTAAGGAGTGTGGTTGCTAACATGCACCTGGATAAATGTGCTCAGGGTTGGGTCCTAAGGCAAAAGACAAAGACAGGGGAGCCCTCTTGTTGCTGCTAGACTCCAGTTCCCAGCATTCTTTACCCTTGGTGGGTGGATTTTCTTAGAATCATAGAGTTGGAAGAGACCCCAGGGGCCACCAAGTCCAACCCCCTTCTGCCATGCAGGAACCCACATCAAAGCACTCCCAACAAATGGCCATCCCGCCTCTGCTTAAAAACCTCCAAAGAAAGAGACTCCAACACACTCCATGGAGGCAGCAGATTCCACTGCCGGAGAGGTCTGACTGTCAGGAAGTTCTTCCTGAGGTTCAGGTGGAATCTCCTTTCCTGCAGCTTGAATCCATTGTTCCATGTCCTAGTCTCTGGAGCAGCGGAAAACAAGCCTGCTCCCTCCTTGACATGACATCTCTTCAAATATTTAAACACGGCTATCATGCCCGTCAACCTTCTCTTCTGCAGACTAAACATCCCCAGCTCCTTCAGCCGCTCTTCATAGGGCTTCATGGCTTCCAGACCCTTCACCATTTTGGCCGCCCTCCTCTGGACACGCTCCAGCTTGTTGATATCCTTCTTGAAATGAGGTGCCCAGAACTGGACACAGGATTCCAAAGGAGGCCAATGCAGAATAGAGTGGCACCATTACCTCTCTTGATCTAGACACCTTACTCCTATCAATGTAGCCAAGAATCACGTTGGCTTTCTTGGTTACCGCATCACACTGCTGGCTCATGTTCAGCTTGTGGTCCACCAAGACTCTTAGATCCTTTTCACACATCCTGTTGTCCAGCCACATGTCCCCCATCCTATATTTGTGCATACCATTTTTTCTGCTTAAGTGCAGGACCTTATATTTCTCTCTGTTGAAATTCATTTTGTTAGCTTCTTGGGTGTTTTTGTGGGAGCTGTGGCCCTTGGGATTACGCAGCCCTCCAACCTTCCGCAGTTGGCCATTCTTGCCTTCGAATGTTACAGAAGAGAAAGAAACCATCTATTTTGCTCCAGAACCCAACCTCTTAACTTAAAAGGGGATTTTATTTGGCAGGGCAGTAGACAAAAGCATCGATCCATTTCACTTAAAAATATAAACAACCAAAGGCACTTTTTACATTTTATGTACACTGTGTATATCACACACACATGTTCATTGACGAGACACTTCTTGGAAGAAAAGAAGACTCATGGCAGCATTGATCTTTATCCTGACGCGATCAACAGTGCAGCTGAGATTACAAAACGACAGCCCAGGAGTCACAAGCCTAGAAAGGAGGAAAAAAGAAGTGAGCACACCATTTTTGTGTTTGCAAAAGTGACCCTGCCTTTTGAAAGAACTGCAAGTACCCTTTTTAAAAGTAATAAAGAGGAAAGAAACAGACTCCCTGTCTTGTATGATGAAGTCAAACCTAGTTGGAAAAGAATAGGATGCAGTGATAATATTCTTCAAACGAAAACAGAGCAACTTAATTGTTGATTAATACTATTTGTTTTAGTGTTATCATATACATATTAACATTATTGGAGTCACTATAAAATCATCAAGTTTCATTTTTTTAACTATTATTAAATACAAGTGAGGAATCGTGTTAATGGCAAAAATAGGTTATAATTTAGATTTCTCCAGTTTTTGGAATTTAATGGTTTAGATATAGGGAAGCATTTCCATTGTGGGTAGGCAGGAAAGGAAGAAGACATCCAAAGTTTGTTAGGGATATATTCCCAATTTTTTATATATACGAATGGAAATTTAAGATTCAGCAACAAATATTTTGTAATTATGTGTTTAAGCTAGTACAAGACTATTGTAACTATTCCTGTGACTATTGTAATGATAACTACACAAGGTTTGGATTTTTTTGTATATATGTAGTAATTTGATGTTTCCCCCGGGGGGTTTTGTAAAAAAATAAATAATAATAATCCCACCAGTTCATACTGAGCAGGCATCACGGGGACTGCATACTTTTCAAAAACAGTTTTCAAGTGGTGGTATCATTACTAGGTCTACACAAAGATTGGTGGAACTGTGAGTTGCACACATATGCAAATATCCCAGGTTTTTTAGCCCACTGCTACAAATAGTGCCCTCATCCCTGGTCAAAGGACAGCAAGGAGGAAGTTGGGGTATCAACTGAGTAAGAATGAACGTGGGACCAAAAAAGCCCAAGGGGTTGTATTGTCAGAAATGTTTCTTTGGGTCAGTCTAGAAGAGGTCCAAAAGTATTTGCTACAAAACAGAAATGGAATAAATGTGGAACAATAGCACTATAACAGTCTAGTACGGAAATGGCCAGAAACTTACTCGGCAGCTCATCAGAAGGTTGGCGTCTCCATCCATCCCGCCCATTACAGAAAATTCGGGTGTACAGTGACAGTGCTGGCTGTGTTCTGTCACCGTCTCTTCCAGCAGCAAACGGAGCTTTTCCTCTGTCATCTCCTAAAAAAGAGCAAGAATTGTGTCTCGGTGCCTCGGAATCTAACTGCCGCTCCCCTTGTCTGTCCCTCTCTTCTTCCCTTTCCCATTGTGTCCTGGGAGTATTGTGATACAGATTTTACATTAAGCAAGGATTCTGAGAAGGCAACTGGCATAAAATATCAGGATCAGGTATTTTAGTTTCCCAGGGCGCTTCCACACTGCTCAGTTTTAGCATTTTGGTTCCATTCTAACTGCCATGCTTCCACCCTATGGAATTGCGGGATTCACAGTTTAAGGAGGAGTACTTAGAACTCTCACAGCCAGGGGGCTTTAGTACCTCAAATCCCATAAATTGCAACTACAGCAGCTAAAGTGGAATCATAGTGCTATAACTGTGCAGTGTGAAAGGGCCCCCCAGAGTCATGTTCGCTTGCAGAATCTACCCAGAACTGTATCTACAAGTCAGGCATACTGTAAAATCACCACAACCTGGGGTGTATCAGTTAACAATTAACTACAGAGTTCTCTCCTACAGAATGCTGGGATTTGTGATTCACGGAGAATTTAGAATTATCTGCCAGAGTAATCTAATAGGGTATTTCAGGGTAGGAGGCTAGAGCCCTCTAGTAGAGATTTTTAGGTCCTTTGCCACCCATTTGCAAACCCTGGAATGCCAGAAAACAAGCCATGGCACTTGTAGTGGGACTAAACTGCTCTAAAGAGGAGATGCTTCTGCACAATTGCAGGTAGCATCTCCAAATTCTATCCTCTGGCCACATAACAGTTCTTCTCTTTAACAGGTAAAACATCCTGGACTAAAAAAAAAAGTTCAGATTTTTCCCCCATCAGGGTACTCTGTGATTATTAACTTTGTGGTTATTTTTGGGCCTTCAAGCTGAATCCAGACAGTGACAACTTCTGCACATCTGCTTACCTGTGTGGCAATGCAGAGTCCACACGGACACACAACCAAGTGGCTCTTCACTCCAAGACTATTCCTAGGAAAGAGAAACATAGGCATACCTCAGTTAATGAAGTCTTGGATAAAAAGGCTTTGTGCCTCCCCACTTGTCCTCGTCCTTTGTCTAGCTGTAGGTTTTTTTTAATCAGTCTCAACACTGGGAAGATGGTGAAGAAAAACATAGACATTCAGTGCTATGTCGTAGCAACATGCCTCCAATAAACCATGGAATAATGCTTTTGCTTTGAAAGAACAAGATTCCATTCTAAATGATGATTCTCCAGCCGCGTGTGTCTGCCTGCAACTGGCAAAGTAAACTGCAGCTGCCCCCAGAATCTCTTGCGGAGCAGGCATGGACAGCAAAACAGAGAGAAAAGAAGAAAGCAGACAATCTTGTCTTTCCAGCCATCCCCGGCATGTTGAAAAACAAAAGCACAGACCTATCAGTCTCTCCAGTAAAACAGAAAGCAGAAGGAAAGTGGAAGCTGGTGAAAGAAGCCATTCCTGGATGCATTTTGGAAGAAACCTCCAAACTGTCTCTAGAAGGTTCAAAATGATGTTTTACTGATGCAAGACCTCCCTGACCTGTTTTTTTTTTCCTTCCGCTTCACATGTGCATAATGTTAGTTTGGAATAAAAAGCCTGCTGAAACATGCTGCTCATCTTTTGTGAGATGCAGAAACCCCTTCCTACTTTCAGCGTTATTTCTGCCTCTGGTAGCAAATTTTACATCAATGAAGTCAGGTCCAGGAACACATCGGGTTTATTGTAAACACAGAAAACGGATCTCATCCCTCAGATGCAAGACTACTTTCAACAGGGTCATTCTTTGGAGACATTTGGTAGGCATTCCAGACACTAAATAGATGGCCAGAGTTTGAAAAGTTACTTTTTTAAAACAGACTCTATTCCCATTATTTATTGTAGGGCCTGAAAAGTTATTCTTTATCAGTTTGTCTATGCATCTTCATGTCACCTGCTGACTTATGGCAACCCCATAAATTTCACAGGGTTTTCTTAGGCAAGGAATACTCAAAGGTGGTTTTGCCAGTTCCTTCCTCCAAAATATAGCCTACAGCACCTGGTATTTGAGGCAGTTTCCCATCTAAGTACTAACCAGGGTTGACCCTGCTTAGCTTTTCACAACAGGGTTAAAAAATAACCACGTTAACCTGTATTGCTACTTGTGCCTTTTTAAAAACAAAACAATAACCTAGCCTTAGTAAGATACAAAGCAGGTGGGGACGGTGTTGCTCTTGCACCATGTGGACCCCAGGGGCCACATTTTGCAGCTGCCAAACCCCTCCTAGACACTCTTGAAACCCCTAGCCCCCCATTTTTTTTAAAAAAAAATCACACCCAGACAGCCACAAAAAACAGAGTGGTTTGGGTCCCCTTTCGCCCAGTAGCTGCCAAAATGACAGAAACTGGCTTTGTTTGGGCTTGCTCTCTGAATTGGAAGTGACACAACGGCACTTCCAATCACCCGAGGGGCAACCATAAAGCCCGTGGGGGTGGGCGGGAGATGCCTCCTTTGCAGTTGCCTCACCCCAATATAATACATGAGGATTTCTGTCCAAAATGCTTTTTAAAAGTAACTAGAAAACATTGTGCTGCACCAATACGGTGATGATGTTTCCATGCACTGGGTTATTTGAGAAATTTGACTCATCAACTGCATCGTAACCCACTGTGGATAACTGCAGTATTTCTAACACGTTAGATTCAAGCTCCGGAGATGACGGCAAAAGCCTACTTGCAGCTGCCTCGGCTTACCTTCTACAAACGGGGCAGATAATCCGGCATCCTCCCTCCAGGCCCTCGAGCATGGCATTAAGGCACTCCTCGTCAAACCGCAGACTTTGTTCGTATTCCTCGATGACCAGCTGTTCTGAAAGGACAGAGGACCGGATCTGCTCACCAACGATCGGAACGAAAGAGATGCAACCCCCAAACGTCACAAGGAGGGGACGTACCTTGCAAGATCAGCTCCTGCTCAATTTCCTCCAGGACTGCCAAGTCAGACTCTTCCAGTGTCTAAGGAGAAGCACAGCAAGTTTTCTACTTTTGCAAGGTCAGGAATTATGGGGTCCTTCCGATGTTGATGGATTACAGCTCCCAGCACCCTGAGCCAGCACAGCCAAGGATAAGGAATGATGGGAGATGCAGGCCAAGAATATCTAGATGATTGCATGATTTCCCATCCCTTTGATTAAAAAGCAAGGAAAAGCCATAGAGATTCTGCATCGGGGATCAGCGATACAAATAAGAGGTTTTATAGATTCTCTGATTCAATACTTAATCATCTCTGTCAGGGAGAGGCAGTGGAGCATAGTGGTTTGACTGTTGCACCAGGACTCTGGAGTCCACAGTTCAAATCCCTGCTCAGCTATGAAAACCTATTGAGTGACCTTGGGCAAGTCACACACTCTCAGCCTCAGAGAAAGGCCTTCTGAATAAATCTTCCCAAGTAAACCCTGTGAAACGTTCACCTGTGGGTCAACATAAGTCCGAAACAACCTGAAGACACACAGCAACTATCTCCAACGGACAATCTCCAGCCCCAAGACTTATTTATTTTATATCCCCCCTTTTTCCCCGCATGGGATTCAGGGCGGCTGACAACCACTGAAAAGCACAGTATCAAACAATGTCTTTTCCCCCCTTTTATGACTTACGTTTTACACCGAAACAAGAACGTACACATCGAAAAGCAAAAAGTCTTACCAAGTTTGTTGAAATAAAAAAAATAGAAATTTAGCAGTAATGACCTCTAACAAAAGGGCAGCTGGACATAGAAATAGATGAGGGGTATAAAGAGAGATCTGTTGATAACTTACGTGCTGGAGATAATTGCTCACTTTACAAAGTTGAGAAGATACAGAGATTTAAGCTTAAGATGTTAATTTTACTATAAGAAGAAAAGAACTATTTGTAGACAGGTATGTATATAGATACATATATGTACATATTTGTATTTTCTCAAATGCTGTGGACTCACTAATAAAAAATAATAATTAAATCAGAAAACAAACTGGGCACTGCCCCAGAGACGTCACTGTCTGCGCGGACATCTTGAAGGCTACTAGTCCCGAAAAGAAAGGTCCCCGCTTGCAGTTATTCGCTTCACGTCGTACCAACCTGAGGGAGGGAATCCCGCTTCCTGAGGGATGGGAGAAGAAAGTCAGCCGACTGCAGGGCTTGCCACTCCAGCTCCATCACCTCTTGCACCAAAAAGTTATCGCTTGTTTTCCGGGTTGCATTTTCTCCTAGCTGCCGGTATCGTTCAAGTAGGCGAGCGCGGCTGCTTTTCAGCCTCTCCACGCAGCGCTGCAGGGCAGAACACATAGAATCATAGAAATGTAGAGTTGGAAGAGACCCCAGGGGCCACCCAGTCCAACCCCCTGCCGTACAGGAACACCCTCAAATCACTCCCGACAGACGGCCATCCAGCCTCTGCTTGAAAACCTCCAAAGAAGGAAAAGACTCCACCACACTCCATGGAGGCAGCAGCATATTCCACTGCCGGACGGCTCTGACTGTCAGGAAGTTCTTCCTGAGGTTCAAGTGGAATCTCCTTTCCTGCAGCTTGAATCCATGGCTCCTTGTCCTAGTCTCTGGAGCAGCAGAAAACAAGCCCACTCCCTCCTCTACATGGCATCCCTTCAAATATTTAAACACAGCTATCATGTCCCCTCTTAACCTTCAACACGAAGAAGAGGAGGATGAAAATGCTGGCTAATTTTTTAAAATAAAATTCATCCGAACCTGGAAACATTCCAATTTTGGAAACATTCCAATTCTGGACTACAGCTATGGTTCCCCCCAACTATTGCTCTCCCCCAATGATGGTTTGATTCAGCTTGATGTTGTTTACTATCTTCACACTACAGCGAGTGCCCAGAGCATCCAAGGACCAGAAAACCCAGTGCAAAATGTTGCCAAAAGCAGAAAGACAATTAAAAACGCACCCAATAAGGGTGAAGGGTCTGGAAGCCATGAAGCCCTGTGAGGAGCGGCTTAGGGAGCTGGGGATGTTTAGCCTGGCAAAAAGAAGATGGAGAGGAACATGATAGCCATGTTTAAATATTTGAAGAGACGTCATGTTGAAGATGGAGCACGCTTGTTTTCTGCTGCTTCAGAGACTAGGACAAGGAGCAATGGATTCAAACTATAGGAAAAGAGGCTTCATCTAAATATTAGGAAGAACTTCCTGGCGGTCGGAGCTGTCCGGCAGTGGAATCTGCTGCCTCCATGGAGTGTGGTGGAGTTTCCTTCTTTGGAGGTTTTTAAGCAGAGGCTGGATGGCCATTTGCTGGGGGTGCTTTGAGTGTTTTTTCCTCCTTGGCGGGGGGGTTGGACTGGATGGCCCCTGGGGTCTCTTCCAACTCTAGGATTCTATGAACAAAACTACAAAATAAAGAACACCCACCAGTCAGTTTAGAAGCAAGTGGGCTTAAAAACCCAAAGCCTGCCAGGATGAAAACCTTTTTTTTTTTTTTTTTTTTGCTTCTTTTTTTGGCATGCTTCTTGAAAAACAAGGAAAGAGGTGGGCTGGCCCTCTTATACTTGAGAAAGCTCATCGGGACAGAATCGCCGGGCCTTTCCGCACTGTAGGGCTATTATCCCACTATCCACCTCCTGTGGAATTCTGGGGTTCGTAGTTTCTGGAGACCCAAGAGCTCATGCTGAGACGTCCAAAGCCCCCCCCCCAACTGCAAGCCCCAGCATTCCACAGGAGGTTGGAAGTGGAATAACAGCGCTATAGCAGCGTAGTGTGGATGGGAGCCCACCTGCAGGCACCTCCAAAGCAACAGTTAGACAAAGGGCCCTCGCAAGGTCTGACCGGTAGAGAGGCGTCTCCCCAAACCACTTGGCGGACGGCAACTCCCAGCATCCCCAATGGCCGGGCGGGCTGGGGGACTTTGGAGGCTGCGGTCCAACCCGCACCCACGCGCGGGCCCCTCCCGAGCCAGACAGCTCAGGGCTCGGAGAAGTTCCTTTTCTGGGCGGCCCCCGGCTCCGCGGCAAGGGAGAGCCCTCCTCCCGGGCTCTCTGGGGCCTTCGCGCCTCCAGCGTTCCCCGGGAGGAGGGCGGGCGACGGCGCGGTCCTAGTGCCCCCGGATCCCTCCGCCCCCCCGCGAAGCCTCACCTTCCGGAGGGTCTCCTTCCAAGGCGGGGCGGGGACCCCCTTGTAGAGGGCCCGGTGCCGGAGAACCGGCCCTTCCATCCCTCCCTCCCTCCCTCGCTCGCTCGCTCGCTGGCTGGCTGGCTGGCTGCGTCCTCTCGCCAAACCGCCCTCGCTGAGCACGCTGGGAAATGGAGTCCAGCCGAGGAAGGCCGGCGGGAAGGCGCTCCGCCCTCGCCACCGGCGCTCTCTTGCGCGTTGCATGACGGGAATTGTAGTTGGCTGAGAGCGGGCGCGGGGAAAGCAGCGTGCTTCTCGGGCTGCGACTGTGGCCACTCCCGCACCGCACTCTTACCGCGCGATGATTCCGCTTTCAACGTCCTATGGAATCCTGGGGTTTGCACTTTCGGGAGGGGCCCCTGCCTAACCCGTGAGGATCCTGAATACCCCTCCCTAAACTGCAAACCCCAGGATGCCGAAAGTGGAATAATAGCGCTATAACAGTGTAGTGCGGAAATGGACAAAGGAGACATATAAATGCAGCTGTTCGTTTCTTTCTTTTTTTCTTTTTTTGAGGATCTTTTTTCAATCACGTGCTCAGCAAATTTAGAAAGGCGAAAACATGGTTGAAAAACAGACCGTGACTTTTTGAAAACAGTTTAAAATCAATGCCTAAAATGCATTTGAAAAAAAAGAAGAAGTAGTTTTTACAGATTTGACAGTTTTTCAAACTTGCAAAGGAAAAATCAATCTGTATAATTACTAGATGTTACTATTTGAAAAAAAACTGCGATCAGAGAATTAGGGTACTAATTTGCCAGCGTAGTTATCTTGTTAGAAACAAACGTCTTTAACGAATATCTTATTTACCCTATTTCTAACTAAAAGTTCTCCTTTTAAGGAGTTGCACCTTTTAGACTTCTAAACTCGTTTCCATCTTATTACTCAGAAATTTTCTTCTCTCTCCCCTCAGCTTCCTTTTTCTGAGATGATGGTGTTTTGTTACCTCTTCTTGTCCCTCTGATTTAATCATGATTATCTTTTTCCCCATGGGAGGCCCCTTTGCCTTGTTTGAGCGCCTCCTATTATTACTATTATCATTATTTTGTTCTATTTGTTTGTATTTTGCCTTTCTCCCAAACACAGGGACCCAACACACAACTGGGAGCAGCTGAGTGTTTGCAGCATTCAGCAGGAAAAGCATAATGTGAAACTACCTAGCCATCCTGGGGAGAAATTAATTTAGCCGGCCTGTCTCCTGTTTTCTCTCTTGGTTAGGGAACATCTGACACCTAGTGGCTCAAGCTGGTACTGCAAGATACAGACAGGTTTTAAATAGATACAGTCGCTTAATCTATGTTAAAAATGAAAGAACTTGTATTTAAATCCCTGGAGTCCACTTAGTATCCGTGCCAAGTTTCAAATGCCCCGGAATTCACAATATTTGAGCCACGGAGGAGAAAAACACACACACAAATACACATATACACGTATTCTTTTGTCTCACATTAATCCCCTCTTTTCTCCAAGGAGCAAAATGCAGTTTCTCCTGTTTCTTCTTCCCTTACAAAAAGCCGTACAACAGCTACACAGATTGGTCCTCTTCAGAGAACGTGTTTATTAAAAAAAATCAGACATTTATAGGCAGGAGATGCTTTATTCTTCATTGAGAGCCTCCGAGTTAGATGAAGGATCTATTTGTTTGTTTGTTTGTTAGTTACAACCACATTCCCCTGCTTCCCTTCCCCTAGGAAGCTCAAGGGCAGGATACATGGCTCTGTCTTTTACGCCTCACAACAACCCTGTGAGGTAGGTTAGGCTAAGAGACAGTGACTGGTCCAGGACCACCCAATGAGTTTCCTGGCGCAGTGGGGTCTTTACTCTTTAACCACTGCAGCACGCGGCCCCCTACGCTTTCCCCTCGAGAACACTGCAGTGGTACGTACTACTTCCTTTATTGCATGCAAGTGAGCAAAATAACAGAATCAGCCATTGCTTAAAGATATTGCTGGCCAGGAAAACTATATAATGCCCCAGCTGAGAGGCAAATCAAGATATTAGGATAGTGGGGGGGCAGGAGCCTCCTCCTCCATTCATTTATGATGAAGATGCTAGCCTTCCTCTGTCTCGTGAAGCCAGCTAATAGATAACTTCTCCATAGATTTGTCTCATCCTCTCTTGAAGTCCCTCGAACTCTCAACCCTCACCGCACTTATTCCGTAAGCAAATGGTGTACGCTTATTTTTGCAGTTTTCTACCATGCCCTAGTCCCACCGCTTGTCAGCTGCGGTGGCCGTGTCTCCTTGCCCTAACGGTAGGGCCGGCCTTAACCCGACGCTTTCCCTGGCATCCCGTTGTCAGTGACGTCCACAAACGTCCACTGGGCTGCGCAGGCAGAGCAATTTGCTTTGGATGACACACAGCGGTCACCCAAGCCTAAGTCAGCAGAAGCGGAGTTACCCATGTGGGCTGTTGCACGTGCAATAGCGCGCTCAACTGCACAGAGGAGTGTGTGAACATGCATTGCTACCGTGCATTGCCTTTGCACATAGCGCACTGCAATTGCACATGGATTGTCAGTCATGGGCTTTGGCTATTGACTCACATACCTTGTGCTACATTGGTATTCGGTGTCGGGGACTGCATCATGTGACTCTGCCAATGGATATTTATGCTACACGGAAGCGGTACAGCAGAGGTGGGCAGCTGCTCAGGTGTGGGGATTTTGTCCCCTTCCTTTGCTTATCCAGTGGGCAGCACCGTCACATTGTGGTGGACCCAAGAGGTCACAGCGTCACTTCCTGCTGCCATTTTAGCCATTATCCCCCCTCTTTTGGGGAGGAGTTTTGGAAAATTTTGGAACTAAGGGAAGCAAACTGTTGCCATCTTGGTCCATTTCCCCAAAATAATTTCTCCATTGGTTTTTTTTTTTAATTGGAAGGAGTTTGGGGGTTTCAAGGGCCACACTTGGGGCCCAAGAGCTGCAGGCGGCCACTCTTTGCTCACCCCTGAAATGTAATATCTCAGTTTTTGTGGCCCATCCAAGCACTGGGAAAAGAAGAAAATGGAAGGGACACTTCACCCACTCTTAGCTTCCTTTGGAGTTCTGCAGGAGGTAAACCTCCAGTTGTCCAGCACGTATATGGATTTTATCAGAGATGGAGAACTTTGTGCCTACAGGAAGTGACAGCAGTGGAGATAATTTGTTAGGGACCCTTGGATGACTATCCAAGGATCCCTAACAATTTATCTCCACTGCTATCACTTCCTGCAGGCACAAAGTTCTCCATCTCTGATAAAGTCGCCTTTCTATCTTGTCTGATGCCTCGTTTTTTAAATAAATGGATGTTCTCCAGGTGACTTCACTTCCTTCCTCCTCACATGCCATTCTCTCCTCCCCAGACACATGCTATGGGAGCAATCCAAGCTTACTTTCCTGTCGGGGTGGGAACAGTGGATTTTGCAGGCCTCCAAGGCTTTTCTGGTGCACCTGACCAGAACTTCCAAGGAAGACAAAGGAGGGCAGAAAATGCATCACAGTGTGATACAGCAGCCCAAAAAGCCAGTGCAATTCTGGGCTGCCTCAATAAGAGTATAGTGTCTGGGTCAAAGGAAGTAATAGTCCTCCTCTATTCTGCTTTGGTCAGGCTCAGCTGGAATACTGCGGCGAGTCCCAGGCACCACAGTTCAGGAAGGATACGGACAAGTTGGAGGATGTCCAGAGGAGGGCAACCGAAATGGTAGAATGCCTGGAGACCAAGCCTTATGAGGAATGACTTGTTTAGCTTGGAGAAGACTGAGAGGGGATATGATAGAGCCATCTTTAAGTAACTGAAGGGATGTCATGTAGACGATGGGATGAACTTGTTTTCTGCTGTTCCTGGGACTAAAACGAGAACCAACGGATTCAAATTACAAGAAGAGAGAGGTTGGGTGGGCATCTCTCAGGAGCGTTTTAGTCATGCATTCCTGCACGGCAGGCAGCCGGACTAGATGGCCCTTGAGGCTTCTTCCTTCTCTACGATTCTGTAAGTCTGTGAAAACTGAGAATCCTGCCTCTGGAAGCTCGAGGCAGGCGGCTTGGTTTTCCGCAGAATCAAGGGCTAGGATCCTGTTGGTTTCTTAAGCAGGCAAGAGTTCCCCTTGGAAACTTTGGGACATTTTTGTGCAATGCAAACAACTGCCTTTGGTTGAAGGTTGCCCAAGCACAGCTGTGTGTGCGGCGCCACTGAGCCTGCACATTGTGCGTGGTGTATCTCACGTGCAGATGCTTCTCCATGCTTTGTTACATGTTCGGTTCTGCAATGTCGCAATTCACGAAGAAGGGAAATGCTGCTGTGTGACAAAATTATCCTCTCTCTCCCTTGGTGTAGAATCTTGGCCAAGGCGTGCCTCTTCTCTTTCGCCAGGAATGGGAAACGCAGTCTGTGAGCAAGCGGAGAAGGGTGGGAAGTGGAACGGGTGGCGACCCTGGGCCATCCCTGGCCGCTCCCCGATGGAGAAGTGCAATTCTCATAACAAATTTCAGCATCATTCCCCCACATGCCTCTTTCTGTCCCTTTGTCTTTCTCACACACTGCCCCAGTGATTGTCTGAAGGGCCTGATCCTTGCAACATCCCATGGTCCTGCCCCTTTCGACATCACAAGCGCCCGCCAGTGGTGCTTCCCATGTCAGTGGGGTGATGAACCCATTCCAGATTTTACACTAAGCTTCAAAGGAGCTCTTCAAGGTACTGAACTCTACCGCCCACACACTAAACGAGCCCAACCCCATGGAAAACTCCTGTAAAGCTCCAAACCTGGCATGGATTCACCGCTCCACTGACATGACAGCCACCAGCTCTCACTGGGGTCCACCATTTGCTTTCAGGTATTGGGAGTTTCATTAAGTGGGGGGCTGCTGACGTGGCAACCTAACTGGCCACTGATCCCACCGGTCTACCCTTGTCCTGTTTGTGCAGCCTTTTGCCCCAGTGTTGCTCAGAGTGGTTGCAACTTTCCAGGAAAGAAAGATAACAATTGTAGCCAATGGGCACAAATATGGTACCATTCTCTGGCCTCACTGGGGGGAAAAATAGCCTGGGTCCCCCACATCCGATAGCCTGAGAAGCACTGTTTTACACCATTAGTCTAAGATTAATAATAAATATGACTTTGAATAAACTCAAGCTATTTTGAATCACTTCACTTCACTTCCCTATGCTGGCCACTCTAATGAGACCCAGATTCCCATCCCAAGTGAAATTTAGGGGTTTTAACAGGCTTGATGGCAAATTCCTATGTGGATTTGTCGCCTCCAAGCACCTACAGAGGTGTTTTGATCCAGACTGTACATGAGGAAATAATGAGGAAAATATAGAGGGAGCGAAGGCACGGAGACTTCAGACACACACCAAAACACGGTGCACTCCTGTGCGTGTCTTTGAAAGCACTGGTCACCATGAGGTCTAGAAACTTACTCCCTTTAAAAAAAAATGAAGCTCAACCTTCTAAAGAAGGTCGATGATCGCAGGAAATAAATGCACCGTGCGCACCATGCTGAGCCAAATGATTGCGTTCTCACACTATGGGTAATTGAAGAACCTCAACAGAACTACTGGGCCTTAGTTCCACAACTGAGGAAGAAACGCCAGGGTTTTTGCAATTGGTTTCTGTTTGTTTCTCCAGGTCTGGAGGACCTGTCAGGGTGACCCCCAGATCCAAAATGGAGAGGTAGCGTGTCCACATCCGGGTCTCCTGAGAGAAGGTCAGAGGCTGCCTCGTTCCATTCTTTCTCGGCCGGCAGACATGCGGTCACAAAAGAGTTCCCAAAATTCCAGGAGAGTTCGGCATTATTTCGGTTTGAGCACGACCAAAGCAGACCTGGTTCAAGAAAAGCGGCTCGGACCAGAGTCACGTCTGGAGTTCCACCAGGCAGTTTCGGTCCTGGCTGGCCAAACTGCTCGACCGAGAGAGCTCCTGAGAGTGAATTTCTTCAAGTTCCCGTAACAGCTGGAAAAGCCTGGAGGGGCCATCAACATTTTCAGGTTCTGCAGCAAGGGAGAGACAGAAAGCAGAGCAAGGAAAGTTATTTCTTGAAAAGTAATTCATTTCAAGGATGCTTTTATACAGTGTTTAAAAAGTAATTTGTTAAAAGGCTCTGTATCATTACCTGTGTTACTCATCGTACTGCTCCGTACTTTTGTTTGTATGAGAGAAATCCTTTGCATTGGTAAGAGCGTGGCATAAAATTTGAAAACCCCCATTAAAGTTAAAAAGTAAATGGCTTCACTTGGCACCCCAAAAGAAAGCAACTTTCGATTTCTGCCTGCTATGTTATTTTTTGAGAAGAACTTTGGAGAACTTTATTACGTCCACATTTCCAAAACAAAAAAAGACCTTGTTGCGGGTAAATACGCTACTTCTAACAAGCTACTTCTGAGCAGTGCTTTTAAAAAAGCTTCCCACGGTACCTCTGCTATAATATTATTTTGGGGAACTGGAGGAAATTTATGATAGTTGCCCCAAGCTATTAACTTGGCGCACTGCTCCTGCGTGCCACTAGAAGGAACTCCATAACATTAGCTAGTGAAATAATTCCATAACATTCGTCAGCGAAAAAATCCAGAGGTGCGAGTCAAAAGGTAGTAGGAAGGCTGTAATGAACTATTTTGGAAACAGCCCGTAATGAAAGCTCAGAAAAGTAACTTTCTTGACAACTGCCTGTACTGATAGGGTGGATTATAGGAAAGGTAATTTAAAAAAAAACTTTAGAAAGTTATAATCTCACATACTTGGGCACATCCTTCAAACATGCTAAAATTAATACAAGGAAAAAAATGGGCTATGAATTCCACATGATCTTGCCAAATGAAGGGTGAAAACTCTGTGATAGGTTCACCTTACGCTGGAAATGACCTGAAAGCACACAACAACTTCTGAAAATAAATATCTGCCTATTTTGTTAGAACTCCAACTTTCTTCAGCCTCTTTAATCTCTGAATTTCTGAACATCCCGGCCTGCATCCCAGTCCACTGTGAAGTTTTAATTGTCCTCAAACTAACAACTTTATATTGGCAAAAGAACAGGAAGAGGTTAATTATCTTAGAAAAATGTGGGAGGAAGAGACATCACAAAATATAGATATACAAGAATGGAGAAAAATTTGGAAACAACGTCATTTAAAAAAATTATCGATAAGAATAAAAGAGAATTATTATAAAATAGTTTGGAAATGGTATTTGACTCCAGTAAGATTAAACCAGATTGCTGAGAAATATTCTAGATTATGTTGGAGAGGATGTCAAGAAATTGGTACATATCTGCATATGTGGTGAAACTGTAATAGGATAATGGAATTTTGGCAAAAGGTTTTTAAAGAAATAAAAGAGATAATAGAAATTGAGATACCAATATGTCCAAATATAGGGTTGTTGTCTATATATAATAAGGTTGAGTGTACTCAGGCAATGAAGGAATTAATAACAAATTTGTTAACTGCAGCAGAGTTAATAATAGCAAATAAATGGAAAACAAATGAAAAAGTTCAAATAGAGGAATGGTATAAAGAAGTGTGGAAAATTGCAATTAATGATAAATTAACTTGTAGAATTAGATTTATGAAAGGTCTTGTAAAAGGGAATGATTTTGAAGAAATTTGGAAAATATTCTTGGAAAAAGCTTTGATAAGAGATGATAAAGCTACCCTTTCACAAGAAGAATGGCAATTTTGGAAAGTGGAGTAAACAAAAAATTGGCTCTGGGGAGTGGGTTTATTCACTTTTCTGTTAATTATGTGGTGTTTTGTTTATTTGGATTTGTATTGTTTAATTCTTTTTCATAATAAAAAATAATTTCTTAAAAAAAAACCTAACAACTTTCCCTTTGCTCACAGAAACAAGACGATAAAGTATTTGTTTGTTACGTACTTTCAAGTCAACTCCAATCTTTTCCTAGGATTTTCTTGGCAAGATTTCTTCAGAGAGAGTTTTGCCATTGCCTTCCTCTGAGGCTGAGAGAGTGTGCTATGCCCAAGGCCACCCAGTGCATTTCCATGACTGGGTGGGAATTTGAACTGTGGTTCCGTACTTCGACACTCAGACCACTAAACCACATGGTCTCCCTATGAAGTTTTTAGCTCCCTGCGAAGCACCATTTTAAAAAAGAATTAAGAGCCGTACCTTCATTTTGCCTTGAAGGAAGGTTTTCACCATTCTCGAGAGACAACAGTTCCACATACTTTTCCCTTTAGAGCGTAAGTAACAAAAGACATTAGCACATCCTATAGCTATCTCAACAGAAGACAAACAGGAGAAGTTCAGATTTGCTTGCCTACCGAAATTTTCCATTTTTCAAACACCCCTTAATAAAAGGTCGCCTTATACTGTAGGCCCTTCTAGAGCTGCCTTCTCCAGCCTTGTGCCATCCAAGACGTTTGCAACTTGAGCTCCCATATCATCCCTTTAACATCCCTTTAAATATTTGAAGCGACATCATGTTGAAGATGGAGCAAGCTTGTTTTCTGCTGCTCCAGAAACTAGGACACGGAGCAATGGATTTAAACTACAGGAAAAGAAATTTCACCTAAACATCAGGAAGAACTTCCTGATGGTCAGAGCCGTTCGATAGTGGAATATGCAGCCTTGGAGTGTGGTGGAGTCACTTTCTTTGGAGGTTTCTAAGCAGAGGCTGGATGGCCATTTGCTGGGGGTGCTCTGAGTGTTTTTTCCTGCGTGGCAGGAGGTTGGACTCGATGGCTATTGTGTTCTCTTCCAGCTCTATGATTCTATGATCATCCCAGCTTTCTGAGGCCTGGTCACTAAACTGTTCTACCTGGCACGGGACCTCTTCTCCGTCCTTAGTCACCCCCTTGTGTGAGGCTCTCAGCCAGACTGACCACTTCCCCTTCCCATACGGAAGCGGGATTGCAGAACTGCTAGCTTCCCCAAAGAACTGAGCGATCCATGACATTGCTTCGTCTCAGCCAGCAGGAGGGTCTTGGCATGATGAAATATCAGTGTGACGGAGTGGCTATCCTGAGTGGTAGAGAAATCCCAGCAACAGGTTGCCAGGCAACCAGAATGGCCACTCCAGAAAGTAAACCAGCCCATTAGTGTGAAGGAGAGGTTGGAGGCCTCAGAGGGAAATGTATATACAGAAGGCATACTGAACAGGTTTGGTCAGACTCCAGGGAAGAAGGGCTAAGAGTCCACAGAAGTTCTCAGTCAACCAGGAGGGTTGCTTGGGAAGGGTGTGTTTTCTCAGAGAAAGCCAGAGGCAGAAGAGAAACCAACCCACTTTTGAATCGGGTCAGAGAGTGTGACCTAGATTTGCAAACTAAGCCTTTGGGCAAAGGGATAGCTGTTTGAGATATCTGTGACATTATGCTGGTGTAAAGATATAAGGAATCTATCCAAACGCATCCTGAAGATCTGTTTAAGCTTGGACATCCATATGAAAACCGATACCTTATTCTGGTTATTATTTTAACAAAGATTATAGTATATTTTTATAAGTTTTGACTCAGCTGAATGATTTTCAGTAGCTACAACCGAACAGAACCACGCTACCATAGATCACTGAAGCGGTTCTAAAAAAATAACCATGGAAAGGCTTTACCCTTTTTACACAAAAGTGGTGTTTTAAAGGGGAAGGCATTGCTGAGCGGGGTGGCAGAGTGCTTTAGCCGACTGGGGAAAAGCTGCCACATCAGGCTGTGAAGAGAAGAAGCCGGCCTTGCCCCAGTTGGCTATTTTTTAAAATCTATCTTATTTTCCATACAGCATGCTCAAGGTAACAAAATCAACTTGCATGCAATGGGAGTAAAAAGAAGACTTTCCTCTAAGAGACTTGAAGATTCCTTCCTTGGACAAGAGGGTTAAAAGAAAGACCTCCCCCCTTCCTCCACATGTCTCAATTTTTGTTGGAGGGGGGGAGGCTGCAGACTCACCTCATCTGCTCTTGAACCCCAACCAGGTGCCGGAATATCAAGTGAGCTTCCAAGTCAGGATCCAAGGGGTCATTCCATTCTCGCAGGGTGACGCCGTGGCGGGTTTTGTCGCAGCCAAGATCTAGGAGACAAAGCCAATTTTACCGCTTTGTTTTTCCAGTCAGATTTCTTTCCCAGTCAGACACCTAAGAAAGTCTCCCCCCCACACTGTATGTTTGCAAACCCCTCCCCTATTTGCCACCATCCTTTTGTCATCAAATGGGGGCTGCTGGTGAGATGTAAACAGCGTTGACTGGTGACTCCCGTGTCAGGGGAGTAGTTAATCCATTCCAGGATTTTGCTGGCATTAAAAGAATTCTCTGAAGTGCTGAACCTATTTAGCAATGCCATTCAGCACCTTGGAGAGGCTCTTTAATGCCTGGAGTGAATTCACCGTCCCACTGACATGGGAGCTACTTGCTGCTGCTAGATCCCATTTGGGATCACAGCATAATAGAGCTGGAAGAGACCCCAAGGGGCATCGAGTCCAACCCCCTGCCATGCAGGAACAAACACTCAAAGCACCCCTAGCAAATGGTCAGCCGGCCTCTCTTTTAAAACCCTCCAAAGAAGGTGACTCCTCCACACTCCACTGAGGCAGCAGGATATTCCATTGCTGAACAGCTCTTTCCATTGGGAAGTTCTTCCTGATGTTTCGGTGGAATCTCTTTTCCTGTAGTTTGAGCCCATTGCTCCATGTCCTAGTCTCTGAAGCAGCACAAAACAAGCTTGCTCCATCTTCAACAGGACATCCCTTCGATTCCAAGATTGGACAGGATCTGGTACCTTTGGGATGTTTAGGCTGCTGGGCACGACCCAGCCCAACAAATAAATTAAATCAGCAACCGTTTCCTAAACAAAAGCCCAAAGGGGCTAAAGAGGCCTATGGTCAGCTGCCCATGAAGCAGCTGCCATGGGATCTGTTGGAAAATTCTGGCATTCCCTCTCCCCTCCCCTCTTGTTCTGGAGCAAGTAGGGCTCAGCTAGCATAGAATTTCTTTTTCTTTTACATGCCAAAGCCTTCTGCCTTCTCACCTAAAGCCTCAGTTTGCTCTTTGCATAATTTAAATGCACGGTTATGGTAACCAGATAACCAGACCATGTGACCCAGGATAGACCCTGGAGCCACTGGCCGTACGTAAAAGACTACACTTCCAGACCTCTCTTTCTTTTCCCTCTTTGCCATTTTGCTTCTACTTCCTTCCCTCCGACCATGCTTCGCCTCTCCACCAAGAAGACGGTGAGCTAAGAATGAAGATACTATCTTACCTAATCTATTTGTTAGCTAGTTAGGATCTATGCTCTCCAATGCATATGTGATTATAAAATTCATTAGTAAACTCTTCTAAGTTTGTAACCTGAACCTTCCTGCCTTGTTTTGTTTTCTAAGTCAGTCTCAGTTCAGGGAAGCCACACGGAGATTGCGACGTGGTTTTTCTGCTACATTGCTAAAAGAAGGCTGATTCCTAACCGTTTTAGCTTTCATAGACTTTCCCCCAAAGGGCTAACACCCTGGGAAACTCTAACTTCCAACAGGAGCCCATTTGGGAGAAAGATAGGATATACATTCAGATAGATAGATAGATAGATAGATAGATAGATAGATAGATAGATAGATAGATAGATAGATAGATAGATAGACAGACAGACAGACAGACAGACAGACAGACAGACAGGCGGACAGACAGGTCTATGCAAGGACACCCTCGCACAAGGGGTGATCCTGCTTCCTTTTTAGAAATGTTATACAACTGCCTTCGTATGCAGCTAACATTGACCCAAAAATGCAATACCTGTCTTGTCTTTTTGGTGGCAGCAGCTCCATTTATCCCCTCGGAAGACGCCAGGGTGGTAAGAACACAACATCCCCGTGTTGTTCACGCAGATTTTCCGCAAGGCCGATAACCACTGGTTCAGCTCATTGACACACTAGAAGCCCACAAGACAACGGAAGAGGGGGAAACGTAAATGCCCGGCGGCACGTTTCGCTCAGTGTCGCCTGACTCATTTCCCTTTTCTGCGCTGTTCTGATCTCTCCTCAAACAAGAATTGCAAGTTCAACCTGCAGCTGCAGTGTGTTACAGTGCCCTCTAATTTGATCAGGGCCAGAGAAACTAATCTGGATATAATCTTGCAAATAATTCAATCTTGCAACAGTGAATTCATTCCCTCTCATTTATTCGGGGGGGGGGGTTTGGAAGGCTGGACATTTCCCATTACGTTAAATTATTTTTAAAAAGATTTAATTATTACTCTCCAGAGTCCAGTTGGTGACATAAATAGTTGCAAGTGCCACTACACATCCAGAGTGACTTTTTCATGCCAGGACGAACAGCCACATCCGGCTGATGGCAGTGGGAACAGAGTTCCGCATGTGGAACTTTCCAGATGCTCAAGGAGGTGCCAAAAATACTGTGTAATGCATGCTACACATGGCCTACTGCCTCTGCGCATTGCGTGTTGCACAATGAGGTAACAGCTATAGTTTATGCAAAGTACAGGAAAAAAATAGATTTACCAACAATGGATGAGTGATTGAATACTGTTGGGAATTGTTGAAATGGACAATCTCATGTACAGAATCATAGAATGATAGAGTTGGAAGAGACCCCAGGGGCCATCCAGTCCCACCCCCTGCTATGCAGGAACCCACATCAAAGCATTCCCGACAGATAGACATCCAGCCTCTGCTGAAAAACCTCCAAAGAAGGAAATCCCACCACACTCCAGGGAGGCAGCAGACTCCACTGCCAGACAGCCTTGACTGTCAGGAAGTTCTTCCTGAGCTTCAGGTGGAGTCTCCTTTCCTGCAGCTTGAATCCATTGCTCCTTGTCCTAGTCTCTGGAGCAGCAGAGAACAAGCCTGCTCCCTCCTTGATGTGACATCCCTTCAAATATTTAAACACGGTTATCATGTCCCCTCTTAACCTTTCACTTCTGTAGACTAAAGCCACTCCTCATAGGGCTTCATGGCTTCCAGACCCTCCACCATTTTGGTCGCCCTCGTCTGGACACGCTCCAGCTTGTCAATATCCTTCTTGAAATGAGGTGCCCAGAACTGGACACAGGATTCCAGGTGAGTCTAACCAATGCAGAATAGAGTGGTACCAATACCTCCCTCGATCTAGACACCATCCTCCTATCGATGCAACCAGGAATCACATTGGCTTTCTTGGCTGCCGCATCACACTGCTGACTCAAGTTCAGCTTGTGATCTACTAAGATTCCTAGATCCCTTTCACACGTGCTGTTATCCAGCCACGTGTCCCCCATCCTATATTTGTGCATTTTGGAACAGAATAAAAGGCAGAACACAAAATGAATTTCGGTCTGAATGGAAGTGGTTGATTGATTTTTTTTTACAAAAAAAAAATGAAGGTGATCTGATGCTAAGAGGTTTTTAAACCTAAAATTTATACTGCTACGTGAGAAATAAAAGTTACCTTGCACTGCAGGTAAGCTGTGTCCGCCTGCCCAGCCTCGTTGGCGTAGATGATTTGCATGACGTTGGAGTTGCCAAAGCTCTTCTCCTCCACCTTCTCAGCTGCCAGTATGTTGGCCAAAGCAATGAAGGAGCTTTTCTGAAAGACAATTCCAGAGGAACAGACGGATTTCATAGCTGTCGTCTGCTTACGTAGGACCTTATCAGTTGTGATAATCTGTTATATTCTCCTGACTATAGGCTTTGGTTGCTTTGTAGCTGCTACATTTCTTATAACATTATCCATGTCCCATTGTTGAATCCCAGAAGGACGTAAGGATGGAGGGCAACCATGGAGCAGAGGAAGGGTCATCAAGCCCGTCATTCTGCTTCCACCTAGATGCGTCCTTGAACAGTTGCAGTCCCTTGAATTGAGAGGACAAATGTCACCACTGTGGCTCTGTGATTGCTGCTCCCATGGCTGCTTCCTCTCTCCAGATTGTACATTTTCATTTAAAATCATAAAGTCATAGCATAGGGTTCTGGAAGAGACCCCCAAGGGCCATCCAGTCCAACCCCATTCTCCCATGCAAGAGTATACCATCAAAGCATTCCTGACAGATGCCGATCCTGCCTCTCCTTCCTGATGTTCTTTTTCACCAAAACATTAGGAAGACCTTCCTGACCGTCAGAGCAGTTCAACTGTGGAATCTCCTGCCTCAGACCATGGTGGAGTCTCCTTGTTTGAAGGTTTAAAACAGAGGCTGGATGGCCATCTATTGGGAGTGCGCAGCTGAGAATTCCAGTCCTTGTTTCTTCCCCTGAAAGCTTGAACAAATAAATGTTTTTATCAGCGTCCTCCCTCCCAAGCCCCTTCCTTACCTTGGAGTTGGGCGTCTTGGAGTAGGTGAGGGCCTCGCTGGTTAGGGAGAAGTAGAGCTTCTTAAAGGTCGAGGAGAGGAGAGGCCCTTTGCTTTTTGGCTTGTGGATAAACAAGGGTCCCTCTTTCACCACCCGGGTCTGAAGGGAGAGAGCATTCTGCAGGTCTAATTCTGCAATATTCAAAATCCACAGAGATGGAGTCAGGAAACAACACAAGACTGACGCTGATTGAAAACCAAGAACCCAACAAGTTAGCATGCAACGTGTTTGGCACACAATGACTCTTTATTACATTTATTTACTTATTTATTCACTCACTCTGTAAGGTACTCAGGATTATTTGTCCCCATAGTACAGATAGGAAGACTGAGACCCTGTTACATCAAAGGCCGCCAAGCAAAATTTACGGCGGCCAACATTTGCAATCATCCATTAAGCACTGGGTACTTTGTAGCAGTTACGACTAGGCTTAATGGAACTATACAGTAGCTACGTCTACGTTGATTACAATGCAGTGATTGTATTGATTTCAATGCGCATCCAGCAAACCAACATATGGCAGGAGCTATGCATCCTGACAGCAATACATCTTCCCTCCAAGCTGCAACCAGCACCGTTCTGTCAATTTCCGTGCAGGGAGGGTCTCCCTCACCGACCTGCCTCCTTCACTGACCTTCTTTCTCTTCAATGTCGACGAGCTGGAGGATGAACTGCTTCATCTGTGCCATGCCCTGTTGGATCGTGGGCTGCAGAGGGGCCATCCAAGCCTCCTTGGGGCGGCTGACACTGGCATCCATGTTCCCCACGCTTTGAATGGCCTGGTAAACAACAGGTCAGAGTCACCAGTCGGGACGGGCAGGAATTTCGCTGGACTCGACAGCGTGGGTGAAAGCAGCACTTTCGTATCTCTGGAGCTTTGTTCAAGAAAACGCACGCCGCGCCTTGATGCCTCTGAGAAGTGAAGCACACTCGACGCAACGTGCGCATTTTTGCACGCAGATGGATCAAATGTGAGGAAAGACACAAACTCGTTTTGGTCGTGGGGGAAATACTGCCTAAATTAGTCAAGTGGGTCAGATAAATACGTATATTACAGAAAAAATATTTTTTAAGAGGGGCACAAATTTAGAGACAGAAAGAAAGCACAAAAGCCCTACTCAGGTGTTCGTGAAATGCAGTTTAAACTCCCAGGGAGGCTCTCTGTGGGCCTTTCTGCATTATACTCTTATAGTGCTATTATCCCACTTTCAACGTCCTATGGAATTCTGGGCTTTGCAGTTTAGAATTCTCATCCAGAGAGCTTTTTGGCCTCAGTAAACTACAAACCCCAGAATTCCACAGGAGGTTGAAAGCGGAATAATAGCACCACAACAGTGCAGTGCGGAAAGGCCCTATGATTATACGCTGCTGAACTTCTCAAAAGTCTCATGAAGAAGGAGCATTTTACTGAGGGAAAGTCAGTGGGTCATAAATAATCATGGTGCTAATTTAATTTGGCGCTGGACTGTTTTTTTTTTAATCCCTATTTTTTATCTAGGAGGATTTGAACCTGAATCCCCCAACACACAGCTTAGCACTCAACGCAGAGGGTTGTGCTGCTTCCCCCTGCAGAAAATGTGCATAGCAGGGGGTTGGACTGGATGGCCTCGTGGTCTCTTCCAACTCTATGATTCTACGATTCTCATCAACCCACCCAGGGCGAGGAATTCCATCAGGTACGAGGCCCCGTTTTCCACCCCTCGGACTTTCCGAGGGTCGCAGAGCCGTACCTTGGCCAGGAGGAGAAGAGTCCGGCTGGTGCGGGCGTCCGCATGCTTCTCCCACAGGTGGAAGAGTTTGGGGGCCATGATGGCCGGAGAGAAGAAGCGCAGGCAGAGGAAGCTGGTGATGGCAATGAATTTCACATTCTGCAAGGAGAGAAAAAGCAGCCGCAGGGGGGATCAGCATCTAAGAAAGAGAACCTGCTATACAAATACTCCCAGGTACACTCCTCAAATTCTGGGTAACCGAGCTCTCATGGATGCTCCAAGGTGGATCCCCTTACATGTTGGTTCTGGTCAGAGCTCAGAAAGGTCACTGACAACACCCAGGACATCTGGTTGGGGGATTCTGGGAGTTGCAGTACAAAAAACAGTGTTTTTCCCCCCCTCTAAACTGCAGATCCCATGGGATAGCAGTTAAAGTGGGCTCATAGTGTTATGACTGCATGGTGTGAACGGCTCCTTAGGTAAGTGGGTGCCAGCTTGCAACCTCAATAATTTTTTTAATTGTTACATTACAAAAACAGTGCTTATAAAGCTCTACTCAGTTTGTAACACTGAACTGATAGCTGCAGTTCACACTGTACCTATATCACAGCAGCTTTCCCCACCTTGTGGCCTACAGATGGCTTTAACTACAATTCCCATAATCCCCAGAAAGCCTGCTCAATGGATCCAAATATCCAAATATCTTAAACTTTTCACAACTACCCTGCTTTCTAAATACGTACATACTGCAGAGGAGGGAGCATGATGTGTCTTTGGGCCTCATCTGGACTCTTCCACACCATACAGTTATAGCACTATGGTTGCACTTCAGCTATCATGGGTCTCTCCTATGGAATCCTGGGGTTTGTAGTTTGGAGAGGCACTTAGAGCTTCCTGGATGGGATGGAACCATGCAAGTCAAAGTGGAAACACAGTACAGTCCTCCCTCCACATTTGCAAGTTTGACCTTCACAAATTTGATTATTCACAGGGCATGTGCTTGCCTCCCATCCACTACTCTCCTCCTCCCATTCCTTTGTATCCCTCTGCCCAGGCTTGTAAGGCTTGTGTTTAAAATTGATGCTTTTTCCTTTTGGGTGAGCACCCCCACACACGCTGTTGGAGGCATGTCCTCTCTGCCACATGGCTGCACATTCCACTAGGCAATGCCCACTGGTCTATCAGGTTCTCTCTTTGCTCCCCATTCTCCTCTAGGAGGAATCTCCTTTCTCAGAATGGCGACCGGAAGTAGCTAGAATGCCAGAATCGCTCTTCTTTGTCTGAAGGGAAAGTACCAGTAATCCCTTTACCTTGCCTTTTTTTCTTCCCCGCAGGAGCACGGGGACCAGAGGCAAAGGAATGGGAGGGTGGAACTCCAGAGGGGAATGGGAGGGGGATCACGGGGGGGAGTTATTTGTGTTTTTTCCCACTTTTGCAGGATTTCTGCACCCCAAACGCTTGCAAATATGGAGGGGGCACTGAACTATAATTGTACTGTGTGGAGCAGCCCATGATAAAGAACAAAAAACTATGTTACCTTTTTAAAAGTAACTTTCCAAACTGTGCCCTGCACTGACCTGGTCTCTCTCTTCAGGGAAGCAGTCCCCAACTCTTTTGAAAAGGAGCCGGAAGGTGGCCCGGATGATGGCGGGGCACGCCTCGACGGACTTGGCTATGGCAGCAAGAAGGTCTGTCAGGTAGGAGCAAAGCAGTTGGGCGCTCTGTTGGATCACATCACTCTCGCTTTGGATCCGATGGAGGCTGGAGCACCTGGCCCAAAAACAGCATCAACAGAGTCTAGAATCGTCCTCTACCTGTTGTTTCTGGGCACGTCTGTCTCCATCAGTACCATCTGATCTCAGAGTTAAACTATACTCAGAACTTGGAACAGTCCGTTTTTCAGACTACAGCTCCCAGAAACCTCTAGTTCGCCATATTAAGACGACAGACTACATTAAACACACAGGCGTGAATAGTATTATTAATTCAAGCAAATTAAACCCACTGACTCAATAGGATCTATGTATGTGTGGATAATAACTCCCAGAATCCAGCCAGCACAACCACTTCCCATGGGGGATTCTAGGAGCCGCAGTCAAAAATGTACTTTTAACCCATAGACTGAGTGAAGTCCAAAAAAGGAACTTTCCCAAACTTTCCATACTACATTAAATTTGCAGGCCTGAATCCTAGCACCAAAACAGAAGAGGCACACTGAATCGATGGGAGTTATAGATGTGTTGACTCACGATTAATCAACTACGACAGTTAACTCATTTCTATTTTTCAGGATCTTTTTGAGACGGCGTGTTTTTCTGCATCCTCCGTGCGCCAGCATATGTTATCAGCAAAGGCAGCTGATGTGGCTTCCATGTCAGTGGGGCGCAAATCCACTCTACATCTTAGTCCAGCCATTCAAGGAGCTCTCCAAGGTGATGAACCCTATTTCTAAATATATTCAGCACCTTGGAGAACTCCTTTTAAGCTAGCTTAAACCCGGAGTGGATTCAATGCCCTACTGACATAGGGGTCACCAGCTGGGGGCAGTTATAAATCTGTGTGACTCTGCATACTGTTTGCTACGCACGTGCTGTCCTGCGCTTTAAAGAAATTAAAGAGAAGAAAAGTGGAGAGGTTAGTAATTAAAACTCAAAATCTCTCCTTCCTGGCCATCCTGGAGAAACAAGTACTGACTAGTTAAGCCTTTTTGTCATTAACTTGGCTGAAGAGGAAGCAACGGGCAGATCCACAGCAGAACAAATTCAATAACGGGAACCAAGGATGGCAGTTCAAAAGAATTTAGCCTTGCATAGAAGCAATCGATGACTTTAGCTCTTGGCTTTTAATAGTTTATTTGTTTAAACTATACATTTACATAAATTCTTTATGTAAGCTAAAATTTAAACAGGCCTGTATATAACCTGTGATTGCATGCCAGAACCGAATGAGCATCCCATCTGGCATCTGCTACCGAATTCAACATGTTGAGATCGACATTTTAATTAAGGAAAAAAAATATGCCAGGCTGGAAAGAGAGCCAAGACGGATTTTCCCGTGACCAGAAGAGACAACATAGTTCTTAATCAGAGCAGAGAGTATTGAAAAATTTACAACTGTATGACACGTGGTAATGACTTCGCTTAGAAACACTTGGGGAGATCCAGTGATAGCAAGTTTTGGAGTTCGAACTTAATAGGTTATCTTTATAGTTAAACATCAAAAAGTGTTTATAGATTGTTTTATTTAATAGAGGGATATAGTGAAACATTATTACACATGAAGAATTAAGGTTAAAAGAGATGTAATGTTTCTTAAAAATTAAGGAATTAGAATCATTTTTCCATAATATAACTGAAACGATACAGTACTTAAAAATAGTTAAAATCCATGATTTGTCAAGGAGAAGTCCATGATTGTGATGAAGATGAGAGAATAAAGACGATCGGGATTGTATGATTGTTGACTTCGTTTTGTTTTAATGTTTATTTTAATAAAAAATAAATTTAAAAAAGAGACGGCATAGTGCCCCTTATGACAAGCAGAAGTAGACAGTGCTACAAGGCCTAGTGAACTTTGCATACTTTTGGTATCTAGCGAGTTCACAGAATGGAGATGGAGTTCTGATTTTCGCAGAATCTTTGCTTTATACTCTCCCTTTCCCAGGGTGATCACAGACACGTTCAGCCATTTCCGCACTAGACTATTGTAGTGCTATTATCCCACTTCCAACGTCCTATGGAATCCTGGGGTTTGCAGTTTAGGGGGGGCCTTTGAGGACTGCAAACCCCAGGATTCCATAGGACGTTGGAAGTGGGATAATAGCACTACAATAGTCTAGTGCGGAAATGGCTGAACGTGTCTGTGATCACCCTGGGATGGCCCATGTCCCTGACCCTCACCCGGCTGTCATTCCGGCCTCTTACCCAACCTCTTTGCTCTCCACTTTGCTGGGATCGAGTTCAATGTTTCTCTTCTCTTCAAAGACACGGTGGACGGTCGGTCCGAGTACGCGATGGAGATATTGCATCCCTGCCACCTACACGGGGGAAAGATTTCAGACAGGGTGGAAAAGAGGGTGTCCGCACAACCAAAGGGTGTATGTTTTCTTATTTCTGCGGTTGTTGTGTGCCGTCAAATCAATTCTGACATATAGGGACCCAAGGGGAAACCATCTTGGTGGGATTAATTTAGAGGGGGTTTTCGTTTGACTTCTGCTGAGGCTAGAGAGTATGACTCACCCAAGCTCGCCCAATGGATTTCCATGGCCAAGCTGAGATTCAAACCCTGGTCCCTCCAAATCCTAGTCTAATATTCCAATGACTACACCATGGGGCCTCTCTATTATTATTACCATTGTTATTGATCGTCGTTGTCATTCCCACATGCCTTGTCTCTGGTGGGAATCCTGATTCAAAGAGCTGCCAGAGTTTCCGCAACAGTTCTGGAAGCACTGACTGGAATCCCGCAGATTACTGATCCCGATTTCACTTACAGTGGCATAAGCCCTTTTTTCAACTAAAATGTAGTGGTGATGGGGGAGTGGCAGGGAAAGCCAAGAGAAAAAGCTCTCATGCTTTTCCTAAACCACTCGGGACCCATGAGGGCAGCTTCTTCTCCTCACAGGGGTGGCTTTTGCTGCCTTCCCTTTGTCTTCTCGGCTGCTGTACCTCCTCTGCTTTCTCCTCTTCCACCAGTATAAACTCATCCCACCCAATGGGATCTTGGTCAGCGTAAAGCCATTTTTTGCGGGGGGGGGGGAATCAGTCTTGACCATTTCTGCACTAGGCTGCTATAGTGCTATTGTTCCACTTTCAACATCCTATGGAATCCTGGGGTTTGCAGTTTATGGAGGGGCCTCAAAGGCCTCAAAGGGGAAACCATCTTGGTGAGATTAAAGCTCAAATTATGCTCAAAGGCCCCTCCCTGAACTGCAAACCCCAGGATTCCATAGGATGTTGAAAGTGGAATAATAGCACTATAACAATCTCGTGCGGAAATGGACTGTGTCAACCTTCAGTTCTCATGATTGTTTTATTACATCTTGGAAGTTTTATTTAAGTCCTGTTGTACTCAGTCTTGGGAGGACTGACCCCAAAAGATGGCATTTTTACAAAAAACTGGCACCTTTCGACACACTGTTATATGATGACTCGCTCTTTTGATGCTTCTCAATTAAATACAAGTTCCAATAATTGGACAGGGGTTCCGCTCTTTCATCATTTCTTCTTGGCTATGGAGGCTCGCTTGGAACCACTTGCACGCACGTGCTCTTTGCAAAGGGAGATGAGAGGGGAATAAAAGGCGCTATGCCAGCTGAGAGACTTTGCAAGCAGCTGTGATAGAGGAGGGCTCAGAGGTCGAGGAGCAATTGATTTTGCCGGAAACAGCCAGTGCCTGTGACAGAGCAAACTATCTTGCCAGCACCTCCACCAGCTGAAAGACAAGCTGAGACAGCCAGTGCCGGGAGCGGTCAGTGATGATTTAGGGGAATTAGATTCACCTTTGCCCCCCAGCCCTCAGTCATGGAGGAGACAAAAGAGAAGGGCTCAGAAGGAAACCGTTTCGCTGAGGTTGAGAAGACAGGAAACTGATTAGAAACACTTGTTCTCCTCTGCTATTTAAGTCTGTCGGCATGGCTTGTGGCAAATTGCTATTCAAGCTCCCACAACTCTTGCATTCTGGCCCTGCGTCTTGTGAACTTCGGCATTCTTGACTTCTTGGACTGATCTTGACTTCGGCTTTCAGCTCAGCGTTTCTCCTAGATCGATTGCTCTGGAGACTCCCTGTGGCCACCTCCACCTCCTCCTTGGCAAGTACTGTGCCTTTCCTTCCCTTGCTGGCAGATAAGCACGTCTGGGTGCTAAACTCTGCCATTGAATCACCTGCTCCTCGACCTCTGAGCCCTCACCTATCACAGCAGCACGTGCAAGCCGCAAGACTTTGCAAGCAGCCAGTCCCAAGTGAGCCTCCATTAAATCCTTCGTGCTCCCTTTGGTTTGTGTTTCTCATCCAATTCCATTTTCTGACTCTGCTCTGGTCCCTAACCTGTCAGATAAGGGGAAGGAGCCTATGCATCATTTAAAAATATAAATATATTACCTTCAGAAAAGACTCCATCGACTTGGAGGCCAGAGAGTTGCTACGAAACAAGGTGTTTGCCTCGCCTGAAACAGAAAACCATTGCTTGTTGGCTGTTAAATCAAACCACCTGGGAGCTAGGATGTTATTTTAAGTTATTTTAGTGAAAAGTATGGCCAAATGTAGCCACTATTGGTTTGTCTTAGCTCCCATCGTGCCCCAAAGTCCTTACAGGTTTTGTTCAATTCCATCTTGAAAAGCAGATCCAAGAACTCTTTGGCCAGCCCTTGGCCCAGGAAAAGCTTGACAAGGTTGACGGCAACTTCCTGTCTGCGTTCGGCGGTCGTCGTCTCATCAATCAAGGTCATCAACTGCACCTTCTTATCCTGTCGGGGGACAAACCGGGGGAAACAGTCCCACGGAGATTTAACACACCCTAGTCATCAGGGCCACTGCGAGATTTTGGAAGTCATAGCACAAAATGTCATTTTACCATCCCAAAAATGATGCAAAATATTTTAAACTCCCAGAAAAGCCTGAATTTTATCTGTTAGGAATCTGGGTAGAAGATGCAACTCTGCATAAGAAGCAACACAAACCGATAGAACACTTGCTGTTAGGAGGAAGACTGGTATATGCAAAATATTGGGGGGAAATTGGAGTTACCAACAATGGACGAATGGCTAAACAAGCTGATGGGAAATGTTGAAATGGACAATTTCATACACGGGATAAAAGGCAGAACACAAAATGAATCTGTGTCTCAATGGAAGCGGTTGATTGATTTAAAAACAAAAAGAATGAAGGCAACCTCATGATAACAGGTTTTGAAACTTAAAATTCATATTACTACATGAGAAGAGGAAAAGCAGAGTAGAAGATGTACTTTGTTGTTTTAAAATGTTGCTAAAATGAAGGCAATCTGATGATAATTGGTTTTGAAACTTAAAAATTATATTATTACATGAGAAGAGTAAAAGTAGATTTAGAAGACGTACTCTGTTGTTTTGAAATGTTGTCTTTCATATAGATGATTATTACCTTTCGGTGACTGATCATTAGTACAGACTAATCTAGAGTAGGTTAACAATGATTTATGCCTTTGAGAAATTAAGTAAGTAAATAACTAGAATGATAAGTGATCGGCAAGAATCAATAACTATGGGATAAAACGAATGATTCAATAGCTAGGTATAAATGCTTAAACAATATGAACTGTTTGCAATGAGGGCGGGAACCAATTTTGTTATTTTTTGTTTTAGTCACGTGTAGGGTTAGACGGTTTGTCAACGTTTGCATGGATGTGTTTTTTGTTGTTTTGTATGTTGGTTTGTGTTGGGGTTTTTCCCCTTCTTTTTTACTTGATAAAAATTAATAGAAAATTTTATAAAACTCTGGTCACAGCTGAGAGCGGACGAGTGCCACGGATCTCTCAGTTCTAATCCAACAGTCA
Organism: Iguana delicatissima; assembly: GCA_948472985.1. Lineage (NCBI taxonomy): Eukaryota > Metazoa > Chordata > Lepidosauria > Squamata > Iguanidae > Iguana > Iguana delicatissima. The sequence goes on along the minus strand of CAOKZL010001875.1, from coordinate 153,269 downwards.
CACCAATCCACTCCACGGGACAAGATAGTGGTGATGATGGTGGACAGATGTTACTCCGATGGAAAAACACTATTCCGAGGTCTACAATTTGATATTAAATATGATTCCGTGTGCCTGAGAGGTTGCCCAGATGAGCACATAGGCAGCCACGGTCGAATGACTGAAAACCAGGTCAAGCCAGTAAAATCCCCAGCCACGTAGCCCCAGGAGACCTCAAGGCGTGTAAACCCCCAACAAACAAAGGGTCCTCAGCCCCGAGACACCAACTTGAGGGGATTAGCGTGTGTGCCCCAAGTTGAGCAAATATCCTATCAACTGAGGACCATTTACATGAAGTCACACCACAAACAAACACAGCCGAAGATCCTGAGACTTTGGCAACACCTTGCAATCCCTTCACGCAAAGGAAATTACCATGGTGGAGCTTCGTTATCGCTCCAACACCCATTGTTCTCCCCGGGAAAGGATTAGTCCTCCAGGTACTTTTTCCCCTACAAATAGTCCCGGTCTTTGAGCGTTTCTTCGGATTGCTCCCGGTCATCCCAGCAGACCGTTGCTCTCTGTGCTGAGCCCCGCTTCTCCGCTGCCTTCCCGGACCAGGACTTGAGGAAAAGGCGCAGTATTACCCCAGCTACAACCCCTTCAATACTCCCCTATCCAATTTACTCTCTTTTGTTTCTTAATAGCTCTTGGGTGCGCGTGTGTGTGATTGTGTTGCTGCGTGAGATTTTCATTCAATAAAATCATTTATTGGACATTCTTGTTTGGTTTCTGGCTTGGCCTGACCCCGTAAAAACTGGGTAAAAGACCCCACTAGGTTACCCTGCCTCTCGCATTGCTATTGCTCGCGCTCTGGCTAGTTTCCATTCCCCATCACGTGGAGCATATTGAAGTGGACCCCAAAAAACAGGGTAACACAGATTCCAATGGATCCCACCTTGGCACCTGCTTTGACTTCCTGGAACAACAACTGGACGAGAGGCTGGTAGTGAACCGACGGAAGCACCATCTCATCTCGAAGCTGCACTTGAAGGTGCAAGGAACCCAAGTTGCCTCTAAAGAGAAAGGGAGAAGAAAAGGCAAAAGATGCACACAGTCCAAAGACAAACCAGAGTACAAAATGGAAGAAAAAACTATCTTATGCGGTGGTAACAATGCTGCACAAAATCGATTATTACTCCTTCGCACACAGCCTAAACGAGAATACACTTTCCAACAGGAAAGGCATTAGGGAGAGCTAACCGGAAGCACAGTAAAAAAAATAACGTGGCCCATCAAAATATTTCTTTCCCCTGAGAATAAACAATTCCAAGATGTATGGAAGATAGTTGCCCCTCTATGGGAAAGGCAATAGGGGGAATTAGCTATGGTAAGAGTGTTAAAACTGGAAATGTACTGGAAACAGAGTCATGTTCATGTTATACTCCGGTCTTCATTGAAATTTAGAATCTTATGAATTTTTGGTCAAGCACATACGCTTAACCAAAAATACATAAGATTCTAAATTTTATGTTCTTCTTGTTGTGTATAGGTTTCTTATTGTAAGTAGTAAATTATATGAAATATTCTTTAAAAAATAATATTTATATCTATAGTTTAAAAAAAAAGAATTACTAAAGGTTAAATGTAGAGATATAAATGTGTATGATTAAGAATGTATACCGAAGCAAAATAAGAAATAATGAAGCACCCACAACTTTTAGAAAGGGAAGTTGGTAGAGGATTAAGGATAGGTAGGAAGTTGGTAGAGGATTAAAGATTAGGTTATACCCTGAAACTGATTACAGCACAAATAACTTTAAATACAAATCCAATATTTGTATTTAAAGTTATTTGTGGTGTAGTAAGTTTCAGAGTATAACCTAATTTGATTCACTGTTTTTATGTCTATGGATTTAATAAAAACATTATTTTTTTAAAAAAGAAACTTTTTCTCCCCTCGAAATATTTAAAGAGAGGCTCCACAGTGAGGTGTCAGGGATGCTCTTGCTGCATCGTGCATGGAGCGAAAAGGTTGGACTAGAATCGCACACCTCTCTCCGGACATTATGGGCCTCCGTTCCCAAAATCACTGAGCACTGGCCATGCCGGCTGGACGTTGCGTCGGCTGACCTCGTGACATATTGATAGTGTGGCTCATTCTCAGTTATGCATCCCTATAGATTATGTTATGTTAGTGGTAAATGAGTATTCAGCCAGGCATGGCTTTGTTTACCTAAAAGTAAAAGCAATCAACAAGGGATTTACTATGTAGGAGCTTTAGAAGACCTATTTTAGAGCTTTAGAACTGCGGGTAACAATGGGTTGCAAATCAGAGAAAAGAGGCTGGGAATTTCATCCTTGCGAAAAGGGATCAAAGAGAATAGGATGGGAAAAGGCGGCCCCGAGGTGTCTGGCTAGTGTTCGGTAAGAGATCCAGAGATAACATCGGAGATGTGGGAATGTTTTAGATCAAGGTATAGAAAGAAAGTTCCTTGGGAAACACTGGGAATTTGGGAGATGGGAGACCTAGAATATCCACCAATGGGCATCGTGCACGTGAAAAAGTGTGTACAAGTATATATCCAAGTGTGTGTTGTAAACTGTTAACTCTAGCAACAGTCGTAGGTTATGCCTCGTATACCTCGTTAAATACCATGGGAAAACCCTGTGTGTTTTCTTGAGAGTAAAAGGGCAGCTAAACATGCCAGCCGGGAACTTCTGGGGAACTGAGGTCCAACTGAGATATTTGAAGGGATGTCATGTTGAGGAGGGAGCGGGCTTGTTTTCTGCTTCTCCAGAGACCAGGACAAGGAGCAATGGATTCAAGCTGCAGGAGAGGAGATTCCACCTGAACCTCAGGAAGAACTTCCTGACGGTCAGGGCTGTCCGGCAGTGGAATCTGCTGCCGCCTCCATGGAGTGTGGTGGAGTCTCCTTCTTTGGAGGTTTTTAAGCCGGGGCTGGATGGCCATCTGTCAGGAATGCTTTGATGGGTCTTCCTGCATAGCAGGTGGCTGGACTGGATGGCCCCTAGGGTCCCTTCCAACTCTAGGAGTCTATGATTCTATGATTCTATCTAAAGTGTGAGTTTAGAAGAGCTCCATTGTTCCTTCAGCCTGAACGAGGCTATCCCACGTGAAAACACGTTGGCACTTTGGAATGGCTGCCTGGACTCTATTTCTCATTTTTCCACCTTTAAGAGAAAGAGACTCACTGAACCAGCCTCGGCTTGGACTTGTCGGGACGGAGCAAAAACCATCCTTCTTCCCGCTGAACGTTCTCTAGCCCTTGGACATTGAACACCACCTAAGAGGGACAGAGACCAAAAGGGATACTTATTCTCATTTGAGGATAGCCTCATTATCCGCAGCATCCTTCAATTTTCCAAAAGCCCTCAGGCAGTGGAAAAGTCACCTTTGCTTTGCAGAATAGCCTTCCAGTCACGATTTTGTTAAGAAAGTTCTGTGGCAAATTGTTACCCGTCACTTAAAAACAAGCAAACATGGATTTCAATAAAAACGTGGATTTTTCCTCTTTGCCACTGAAATGCAATTGTCTTGCAGGTACTGATATACAAATCAAGAGAGCCAGTATGGCGTGGTGGTTTGAGCATTGAACTATGACTCAGAAGGCTCCATGATAGGGGCCACCACAAGTCAGAAACAACTTAAAGGCACACAACAACTCCGCGACTCAAATATAATTGCCAAATAACTTGCATTTTTCTACAAGGCGCAGTCATACAAAGCCATTTATGTACATATTTGTATATACAGAAAAACGTGCTTCTCTCTTTTCTTCCATTTGCGTCTCGTTCTCCATTACCCAGCTCTTTCAAAAGGAATATGTCCCAAAGGCATGGAAATAAATATCCAGGTGTATTTTGAGGGTACGATATGCTTACCTTCCAGCCACGGATTCTGTTGAAAAGCAATCTGACATCATGCTTAACAGACCCGCCATTTCCGAACGAGACTATTCTAGTGGGATTTGTTTATTTTTTATTCTTTATTGAGTTTATTGAGGCCAAAGATGCCCCCCTCTAAACTGCAAATCCCAGGATTCCACAGAATGTTGAAAGTGGAATAAAAGCACTATAACAGTGTAGTGCGGGAATGTGCGTCTCTCCGTGTGTTTGAAACAGAGCAGCCTCATTGCTTAGAAAACAGATGAAATTTCGCTGTTCCTTTCACGTCCTTTCGAACTCACCTTCCCCAGAAAATCATTCCTGCTCACAAGGTCCCAGTCCCAGACTTCCACGGTGCAGAGCTTCTCCGCGGCCGACTCGTCCAAGTCGAACTCAAACGTCTCGTTCCATCTCGGGTAGCAAGATTTTTTGATCACCTGAAAGAAGAGCAAAGTCGGAAGAACCGGGGACTCAATGCTGTAATGTCTCCCACCGGACGCACAGGGTTGCACGGTTGGAGAAAATTCGGAGTCCCGCTGGGTGATCGCCTATCTCTGCATCTCTTTATCGGGGCTACATCTTTGGAACATCTGCCAGATCCAGAGGTTCTGGACTGTAAAAACAGCCCATCTGCTTGTCCAAGCCTTGGTTATCTCGCGCCTGGATTATTGTAACATCTTATTTATCTTATTTATCTAACATCTTATTTATCTATTTTTTTTTTACTTTATTACAAATTCATACAGAGCTTTCCAAACTTTTCACGCTGCCGACACATTTTTTAGCCATGCATCATTTCACGACGCAGTAATTCCAATTTTACCAGCAAACCGGAGGTTAAACTAACCCCTTGTAAGACAATACAGACACATACATGCATTGTAATAACAAAATGTATGGGGACACAACATATACATGATTTATAAATAATAATACACATTTCCAAGATTTTAGGTGACACACCCACACGCTTCAGGCAATACAGTAACGTATCACGGCACACCGTTCGGAAAGCCCTGTTCTAGAGTAACATGCATTTTCATTCTTCTTATGTTCATTTTTCTTACATTTTTTCCTTCCATTGGCTTCCCCCCAGGTTTACTTATATTCTCTTCTTTTGTACAAATCAGATTATTTCAGTCTTACACCATATAATGACAACGATTCTATTAGTACCTAAGATTTAGAGAGTCACTGTTATCCTACCATTTATTTGAAACATTCACTGAAAATTTGCTCCAAACTTAAATAATGAAAGGTAGACCCTACATCACATAAGTCAACTCTCTTTAAGTTCTTTAAATTCTTATTCAATCTATCAAATTTATTACTGCTAAGTTCCCCCATCTGCATTTTCGATAAGGGATTAGCGTTGCCGAAAGAAGAGGACTGGCTGATAAAGCTTTGTGACTCCGCGCAAATGGATAAATTAACAATATTGAGGAGAGAGAAACTTTTGGAAGATTTTGCTAAAAACTAGGATCCTCCTCTGGTTTTAATTCAGAACCATGCTTTCCGGGTTGTGTTAAATCTGCCAAAATATTCACCTGTTTTTTCTCCCCATAGATCCCTCCACTGGCTACCAGTTCGGCCCAGGGCCTGTTTCAGACTTTTGGTCCTGGTATTTAAGACTTTGCATTTCCCAGGACCTCGCAGTTCGGCTAGTATGGGATGCTCCATCCAGGAATTTAAGACCTACGTTACTATCTGTTCCAGCAGAGCTTTGCCAGGGCTGCGAGCCTTTCAAGATCTGGCTCCACATTTGTGGACCTCTGGCTGGAAAAGGATCTCAACTACCAACTCTTTAAAAATTAATTATGGAGATTATTTATGGAAATTTTTTTATTTAATTACGGAGAAATATGAAGGAAAACCATGCCCTACTGCAGGAACTCGGCACTGAGAGGAAAGAAGCAAGAGTGCTGCTGCCGGTTGAGAGGAATCATAGAGTTGGAAGGGACCCCTTCCAGTCCAACCCCATTCTGCCATGGAGGATGGCACAATTAATATATTCCCAAAGGATCGCTGCCCAACCTCCATCACACTCCAAGGCAGTGTATTCCACTGCTGAACTGCTCTTACCATGAGGAAGTTCTTCCTAACGTTTAGATGGAATTACTTTTTCTGAAGTTTGAAGCCATTGCTCCACGTCCTGGCCTCTGGAGCAGCACAAAAGAGGCTTGCTCCATCCTCCATATGACATCCCTTCAAATTTAAACATGGCTATCACATCACCTCTTAGCCTTCTCTTCTCCAGGCCAAACATACTCAGCTCCCTAAGCTGCTCCTCCTGGGGCTTCATAGTTTCCAGGAAAAAGCAGAACTGAGAGAAGAATGCAAAGTGCGTGAGCATTAGAAGAAAGGGAAAGGAGTAGGGCCAAAATGCTGAGCTTTCCAGATGATTGAGAGAGGCAGATCTGTGCAGCAATGCCCAAAGACATTCTGAAATACAGACCGACCCACAATTTTGCTCCCTTCTTTGAGCTACAGAACTCACCGATGTTTCCTGAGTCTTGCCATTATAGCGGACTCGGACGAAGGGATCGGAGGCTCCGTTGCGATCTTTCCGAGCCAAATCCCTGGAATGAAAAGGAATGAAAAGAAAAGCACATCGGTGCTGTTTTTTCTTTCTTCCTCATCTTTATTTCCAAAAAGAATAGAGCAACAGAGTGGGGTTTTGGCTGGCATATCAGGGATAAGGATGCCATACGCACTTGTTTTGGGCAGAAAACTGAATTTACAGATATTACAGTTTTTAAATGTTGTTCTGTCCCCAGAAACAATTCTTTTTAATACACAAAATGCTTTTTGTCCACAACAATATCTCTGAAATGTTAAACACACCCATACATAGTGATTGGCCATTTTCTCAATAGTGTATGGTAACGTGTGAAGACACCACACTTTCCAACATTTTACATTTGGAAACAGGTATACAAGTGGTCCAGCAGCTGCAGAGTGTGGTCAAGATGGCAAAAGCTATTGATGAGGAAGAATACACAAGCTAGAAGAGATTGCAGCAGTTTGCTTCTGCCTAAACCTACTGGGAAGGACAAGATTCCTGCCTGTCTCTCCTCTCCTCCCTGCTGAATTAATGGAATATAAATGACACTTTGAACTGGATTTATAGCAATGGAAACATGCTGAAGACAAAGAGGAAAAGTGGGAGGAGAGGAAACAGAAACTGGGACTTTTTAAAAGCGGCTGGAAGAGCGGAACGACTGAGGATTAATCAGGATTGTCCCTACCAAATCAGAACCCTAGGAGGGTATGAGAATTTGGACCTTTCCACACTACACTGTTATAGTGCTATCACAGAAAGAAGTGTAAGGTGCTACACTTAGGTAGAAAAAATGGAATACAGAAATATAGGATAGGGGACACGTGGCTGGATAGCAGTACATGTGAAAGGGATCTAGGAGTCTTCATAGACCACAAGCTGAACATGAGTCAGCAGTGTGATGCGGCAGCCAAGAAAGCCAATGCAATTCTCGGTTGCATCAATAGGAATATGGTGTCTAGATCGAGGGAGGTACTGGTACCACTCTACTCTGCTTTGGTTAGATGAGGATCTTGAATACTGTGTCCAGTTCTGGGCACCCCAATTCAAGAAGGACCTGGTCAAGCTGGAGCAAGTCCAGAGGAGGGCGACTGAAAGGGTGAGGGGCCTGGAAGCCATGAAGCCCTCTGAGGAGCGGCTGAGGGAGCTGGGTATGTTTAGTCTGCAGAAGAGAAGGTTAAGAGGGGACATGATTGCTATGTTTAAATATTTGAAGGGATGCCATGTGGAGGAAGGAGAGGGCTTGTTTTCTGATGCCCCAGAGACCAGGACAAGGAGCCATGGATTCAAGCTGCAGGAAAGGAGATTCCACCTGAACCTCAGGAAGAACTTCCTGACGGTCAGGGCTGTCCGGCAGTGGAATCTGCTGCTACCTCCGTGGAGTGTGGTGGAGTCTCCTCCTTCCTTGGAGGTTTTTAAGCAGAGGCTGGATGGCCATCAGTCACAGGGAGTGCTTTGAGGGTGTTCCTGCATGGCAGGGGGTTGGACTGGATGGCCCCGGGGTCTCTTCCAACTCTACATTTCTATGATTCTATGATTCCCCTTTCAACCTCCTGTGAAATTCTGGGGTTTGTAGTTTCCTAAGGCCAAAGAGCTCTCTGGCTGAGAATTCGAAAGGCCCCTCCCTAAACTGCAAGCCCCAGGATTCCGTAGGGTGTTGAAAGCGGAATGATAGCGCTATGACAGTATAGTGTGGAAATAGTCACACTTCCTCATTGGGGATGACAACGAGGATGATGTTGATAACTTGTGGGTATTCTCGTTTTGTTTCGTGCCTTTAAGTCATTTCTGGCAACTCTAAGGCAACCCTATCATGGGGCAGGATTTTTTCAGGGGGTGGGGTTGCCTTCCCCTCCCTCTGAGGCTGAGACAGTATGACTTGCCCAGTGTCACCCAGCCAGTTTCCACGACTGAGCAGGGAACCACTACACCACACGGGCTGACCTGAGCGCTCTTTACATCCCTGCTGCAGTTGGCCCTCCACAATTGGGGGTTTGACTCGCGTGGGTTTGTGTGAGTTTCTCCGACGCCTGCCCCCTCCGCCCAGGTGCTTCTTTTCCGGGGGAACCCTTCCCACTCGGCCGGTCCAGATCAGGCCACGCACCCCGTTAAAAACCCACCTCTGGCCTTCCTTCTCCTCCGCCGGCCACTCCTTGTGCAGCTAAGGACGGCCCACAGTCCTTTCTCAGGACCACAAAACCCCTCCTGATGTCCCCCCACACCCAAGGAAGGAGATGGACATGAGAGAGGTCCATCATGCCAGCTCAACCTTTTCCTCTTTCCTTTCCCTGACCTGGGCTGTTTCCGCACTAGCCTGTTATAGCGCTCTGATTCCACTTTCAACATCCTATGGAACCCTGGGGTTTGCAGTTTCGGGAGGGGCCGGACGGCTAGTGCGGAAACGGCCCCGGTTCGGACCCCAGGTGTCTCAGCCCCCTTCCCACAATCACAAACGCACAAACACATTGATATTTGCAGTTTTCCCACTTTTGTAGAAGTCTTAAGCCTCTAACCCCATTGAATATAGAGAGCTGATCGTCTACGAGTCAACAAAGAACAAAAGCGTTTGTGCCCTTGCACCCCACAATGTCCCCCCATATTCCGCCCCCCTCCGTCCCCCCAACAGCTACTCCAATGCGAATCTTTTTGTTCCATCCGCATGACATTTAAAAACGACCTTTCTCGAACATCCTTCCCCTTCCTCCCTCCGCAGCATCTTTCCTGCGGGGAGCGCAGTTCAGCTTTCAAAAGGGAAACGGTTCCCCACCAAGAAGCGGCATTTCTCTTTCAGCATAATTTTCTTCCAACTGGGGGTTTGGATTTTATTTTAATGAGAGGATAGGGCACAATTATTTCCAGCACAGTCGATGCCTTGGCCAACGTCAAGAAGAAGGAAAAGGGAGAAAAACGTTCGTGCACGGCTTCTGACTCGCATCACGCGTCCTGCAAATGGGTTTAAGTCCCAACTGAACCCAATGCAAAAACAAAACAAAACCGGACAACGGCTAAGTTTGGACATCATCCCAAATATCCGCCGTTGGAGTTAGATGATGATAACAGTTGCAAGAATATGGCTAGCACAAACCTGGAAATGGGCTGAAGAACCGGCGGTGGAGGGCTGGATTGCTCAGATCGCTAAACTATCTCCAACAGCCAAATGCATGTGGATTTTGAAAGCTAAACCAACTGAAGATTTTTGGAACGACGGGAAACCATTTATGGGCTTTTAAAGCAAAAAGAATCTAAAAACCATGCAATAATTTGTGGGTATGGTTATTAGTAGTTTTGTCTAGCCAGATCTGTAATGGCAGAATAATATTATCTTGATTTCTTTTTTTATTTTCTCTGTCTCATTACAGTTTGACGGGGGTAGAGCCCTTTTGTAGGTTAGTATCTTAGTGTTTAGTTAGTTTAATTAGTAACTCAATGTTCTGGTGAGTTAGTGTTTGATTTTTTTGTTTGCTTGTTTGTCGCTTCAGTATTTTTATTTAGTGGGTGTCTGTGCTAGAAATGTTTGTTGGAGTTTGTGCAGTTCTCTATAAGAACTGAACATTAAATATAGTTTTATAAAAAACAGAATTCCATAAAATGTTGTCAGGGGAGTTAAAGCAGAATATAAGGTGTAGCAGTACAGTACGGTGTGACAAGAAGGCGAGTCCAATCCTACTACACCACGTCAGGTCTCTTAAATCATTTCACCAAAATGCAAGGACTGATGGAGCTGTCCTATGGAGAGGGGAAGGAGCCATGCTGAGGTGGGGGGATGATGGGAGTTGTGGTCCGAAAAAGAATCCAAGCTATGTAGATTTGCATCTCGGTGTCAGCCACTACGGGACACCAGTTCCGGATCGGGCTAGTACTATCCGTGGTCCTGCCCAGGATCGAAAGCAAACAAATCTGCGAGTTAGAACGACTGCTGATAAGTGAGATGGATTGTTCCTCTGACACGGCTTGGCCATTTCTTTGTTCTTAAGCTGTTCCTCAGCTTGCCTCGGTTTCTTGCCTTCAGGAACAAGACGGCCCATTCTGTGCCGCGACCCAACCACCAAAGATTACGGACACGCCTGGTTAAAGAAGCAAGATGGGACGGAGCTCAGCAGGTTCCCTTACGAAGGGAGGCCTCCCTGGGGCTGACGGGGCCGGCTGGAAGCGGCGGGCACTGAGGCCTCGCTGCGTAAATTTTGTAAATTTCGTTCTTGCGGAGGAGAACAAACAAGTTACCATTTTTTTTCTCCCCCCTGTGAGAAAGTCCTGAAAAACTGTACCATGATTCTGTTCAGAATTTGTTCTGTGAAAAAGCCTCACGGGGGTTTCTTTGCACAGAAAATGGTGATTTTATTTCCCCCTCTGCAGAAAGAGGATTTTCTCTGCAGACGGATTGTTTTCTGAACAGAAAAGGACGATTTTTTCCTTTACAGAAAACGGCGTGTTTTTGTTGCACAAGATGTCCAAAACTGCAAATATCCTCCCAAGTCCTACCCTCTGGAGCAGCAGAAAATGAGCTCACTCCATCATGTTCTAGAGCTATTTGAAGAAAGACGTCTCCGAGACTAGGGCCGTTTCCGCACTAGACTGTTATAGTGCTATCATTCCACCTTCAGCATCCTAGGGAATCACAGTTTGCCGTTTAGGGAGGGGCACTTAGGATTCTCAGCCGGAGAGCTCTTTCGCCTCAGGAAACTACAAACCCCAGAATGCCACAGGATGCTGAAAGTGGAATAATAGCACTGTAACAGGGTAGTGCAGAAACGGCCTATCTCTGCCAAAACAGGACACATAGAAGGTATACGGACTTTACCTGGCATCAAACACCGTGCAGCGCAGTTTCCTCCCAAACTCGCCGCTGACAATCTCTATCTGGAGGTGGATCTCCCCCTGAACCTCTTCATCTGGGTCGATTTCGGTGAGGTTCAGCCAGCCGCTGTAGCCTTGGAACAGGAGGAAAAGGATTTGAAGAGCTCAGCATCGGATCGTCCTAAATATTTCTGACTTCTTCTGGTTTAGACAATTCTAGGCGTGGTCAGGTCTGGTCTAACTAGCTACAAGACCCAAGGCAATTTAACAGCATGCATTAAAGTACAGTACAGTCATCCCTCCCCGTTCGCTAGGGTTAGGGGCACCGGACCCCCTTGCAAGTGGAAAAACCGTGAATAACTCCAGGCCCTCCCAAACCATATTTAACACACACAAAAAGTATGATCACCCTAATCCACCCATCGTGGATTTCTTTGAGGCATCAGGGGTCCTTCCTAAGTAGAAGTGTGGGGCTGGTGGGGCTTCCGGCCCCCTCCGCTGCCGCCCCACATCATTTTTAATTGGGATTTACAAGCCTCGTTTGCAGTTTCTCAGTCTCACAAGGCTTGCAGTCCCTGCTAAAAATGGCCTAGGGAGGCGACAGAGAGGAACAATCAAATCGGCATAATAATCAAGTCCGTGAATAATCAAATCTGGAAAAGCGAAACCTGCAAATGTGGAGGGCTGACTGTACAGGTACAGACCCGATAATAAAAAAGTTTTATTTTTTAAAAAATCAAACACTTTATTATAGTAAAACGCCACAGGCTATATCTCTTTCACACTACACGTGCACACTGCTGCGATACCACTTTCAACTGTGTCGGTTCTATGATATGGAATCCTGGGATTTATAGTTTTACAAGGCACTTGGGATTCTTGGCCAGCGAGCTTGAGTGGATAACCAAAGTACAGTTCTCAGAATTCCAGAGGATGAAGGTGAGGTCATTAAAGTTTGATTATCAAAGTATTTTAATTATGTTGTATGAAAAAAAACACCAATGATTTTAAAATATATATATATGTGTATAAGCATTTGAAAAAAGTAATAATAAGTGGAGCTCTGTCCTATGAAAAGTACCCTTCTGTACAACTTACAACTCATTAACAAGGAAAGCACTAAGTAAATAGAAAAATAAGCAGCCATTGTTGTTTTGTTGAAAATACTGCAATTCACACAGCTGGAAGAGTGGGAAGCATTGCTGTGGTTGAATGATTCATTTTACTTCTGGCTCAGATCTCTGCCGCCAAATTTTAACTGTTGGCACAGGTGAAAAAGTCAAATGGCAAAAGTGCCTCTGAGCATGTCCAGTGTGCCTTTCTGTCAGGGCTGAGTAAATAATTTCTCTTCCATCGCCATTGAACGAGGCCATACACCCACAACTATCATAGTAACTAGCAAAGTTACTTCTACATTGCACAAAGAAGTTATCCCCAAGTTAACAAAAAACACGCAACTGGGTTATACTTTAGTTATAGGAAGATGGCAATTAACTGTTTTAGGTATAAGTTATATATCATGGCTTTTTTGTAGGAAGAAAGCCAACAAGTAATGGCCTAAATATCTTAAAGGTACTAAATCCCTTCCGATCTTGGAAGCTAAGCAGGGTCAGCCCTGGTTAGTATGTGGATGGGAGACCCCCAACAAACACCAGGTGCTGTAGGCTGTATTTCAGAGGAAGGTACTGGCAAAAGCACCTCTGAGGGTTCCTTGCCTAAGAAAAGCCTAGGAAATTCGTGGGGACACCATAAGTCGAAAGGCACTCGAATGCACGCACATACAAGCTGTTCTTTGTGACTGGCCGTTTCCGAATCCAAAGCAGCAGCCGTTTACTCACGTGTAAAAGAAAATCTCCCACTCCCAGCAGAGAGGCTGATCCTACCTTTGGGATGTTCAGCCAACAGACTTTGCGTGAGGTGAACCTTCCCAATGACGTCGTCCCGGCTAAGAGAAAAAAGGGGGGAAAGGCAGAGGAAGCTAAATGGAATTTCTCAAACAGCAGGACCTGGACATTTCGGGTTAGGTAGATCTCAGGCCCTTCCACACCACGCCACACAGCAGTGCGATTCCACTTTCACCGCCTTGGCAATATCCTAAGGAACCCTGGAGTTTGCCATTTTGGGATGAGTGTTTAGAACTCCCAGCCAGCGAGTTCTAATTTCATAGGATGCAACTGCTGGAAGTTAAAACAGAATCAAAGTGTTACAGTTGTGTAGCGTGGAGCGGGCCTTGGCTTCGACCAGAGCAAACATTTTATTTTCAAGGGACACGAGGATGGGCTGAGAGATTTAGCCTTAGCCAGGCAGGACGCGGGGGTAATAAAAGAGAGAGCAAATGGCGGGCAGAGGATGACGGGTTTGGATAACATCAGAGACCTGTTGAATTAATAAGATGGGTACATTCAACCAATCAGTGTAAGACGAGCTGAATACTTATTGTTTGGACCTAGAATCATAGAATCTTAGAGTTGGAGGAGACCCCAGGGGCCATCCAGTCCAACCCCCTGCCATGCAGGAACACCCTCAAAGCACTCCCTTTGACAGACGGCCATCCAGCCTCTGCTTAAAAGCCTCCAAAGAAGGAGGAGACTCCACCACACTCCATGGAGGCAGCAGCAGATTCCACTGCCGGACAGCCCTGACCGTCAGGAAGCTCTTCCTGAGGTTCAGGTGGAATCCCCTTTCCTGCAGCCTGAATCCATGGCTCCTTGTCCTGGTCTCTGGAGCAGCAGAAAACAAGCCCGCTCCCTCCTCTACATGGCATCCCTTCACATATTTAAACATGGCTATCATGTCCCCTCTTAGCCTTCTCTTCTGCAAACTAAACATCCCCAGCTCCCTAAGATGCTCCTTGGAGGACTTCATGGCTTCCAGACTTTTCATCATTTCAGTCGCCCTCCTCTGGACACCCTCCAGCTTGTCGGTGTCCTTCTCGAATTGAGGTGCCCAGAACTGGACACAGGATTCCAGATGAGGTCTGACCAATGCAGAATAGAGTGGTACCATTACCTCCCTCAATCCAGACACCATACTCCTATTGATGCAACCAAGAATCGCGTTGGCTTTCTTGGCTGCCGCATCACACTGCTGACTCATGTTCAGCTTGTGATCTACCAAGACTCCTAGATCCTTTTCACACGTACTGCTATCCAGCCACACGTCCCCCATCCTATACTTGTGACTTTCATTTTTTCTGCCCAAGTGCAGGACCCTACATTTCTCTCTGTTGAAATTCATTTTGTTAGCTTTGGCCCAGCTCTCCAATCTGTCACGGTCATTTTGAATTTTGATCCTGTCCTCTGGGGTATTAGCAACCCCTCCCAATTTGGTATCATCTGCAGATTTGATCAGCATGCCCTCTACTCCTATATTCTTTGTTTGGGAGAACGCTGGCCAGTTTCTGCCACTTTAAGTAACGTTTGGATTCAAACCGTATTTCCAAAAAGAGGCCATTTCTGTCTACGTGTGTTTCCACGTTTCTGAATGTTCCCCGTGAAGGCGGTTGAGATCCGAACACGACAACAGCGTAGTGCGGAAATGGCCTTTGTTGCAGATCAACCTCAGGCATATCCCAATGGACAAGGGAGTGCAACTCTGGGCAGGATTCACAGCTTCTCTTTCCACCGGAAAAGCCGTAAGACTGAAGGCACGATGGATGCCGAAAAGAGAATCAAGAGGAAAGATTTATTCCGCAGGAAGTGACATCATACCTTAGCGCGTCCTCATCCATCACACAGAAGGACACGCAGTGGAAAGTGGGCGGAAGGTGGACTTCATACTCTTCTCCCCAGAACGGAAAGAGGGTTTTCCACACCGTTGCGGTCCTAGAGGAGGAAAGCATGGATAAAAACAGCTTTCTCGCAAGACTTCCCCCCAAATGAGGGGCAACAAAACATAATTCACAAATACGTCGCCTGTCAATTAAACCAATGCAACCTGCGTATTTTCTCCTTATTCTCAAAAGTCAATATTGGTCTGAGATACACAAAAAAGATATGTGAAATATTGAAGGTGCAAATTCCTATGATTCCTGAAATGTATTCACTGGACATGACAGATTTAGTTGAAAGTACGATTATAAAGAAACATTGGAGAATAATATTGTATATGATAACGACTGCACGTACTGAATATGCAAAGGTATGGAAAATGCAGATAATACCTACAGTCGGACAATGGTGGGGGACTTTTATGGAAAACAAAAATGCTGATATAGCATCACAGAGACGGAAAGGGAAATCAGATGATGAAATTCAGAAGGAATCGCAAATTGTCGAGGCGGGCGGGGAGGTCTTTATAAGAAGGCATTAATTCACGGTATTATGTAAAAGTTAACGGTGAAGAGATGTACTGATGTATTGATATCATGAAGCTTGATATGGAAAATGAAATGCAATGTACCGATATAATAGATGGTAAAGCAGTACAGGGGAGAAAACGATGTAAAATCATTGAAGATGAAATCTGAATTAGTTTGGAAGATCCAAATGATATTGCAAGTGAAATAACAGCAAGATGTACGTTTTTATTTGTTTTGAAATTTAATAAAATGATTTTTAAAAAAAAGTCAATATTCCCCATCTCGATATCATCCCAAAGATCCCTGAAATATGTTATACCATTATCCCAATCTTTGATAAATCTTTATAGTAGCTTCGTTTTTCTTCTCTCTATAGTATGCTATGTATATAACAATGTATAATTCTCTTCTTTTTCTTTTTTTTTTTGAGGCCCCTCCCTAAAGAGCAAACAGAATGACAGCAAGGAAGAGGTCATTTTAGCATCCCTAGGGAGCGAGTTCTAAAATCTTGGGGGAACCTCATGTACCCACCAAGGGCACCTATGAAGGTGATGGGACTGAAGTAAGGCTCCTTAGGGGGGATTTATGGTCTCTCTTTGCCTACAGTCCTACTTATGATGGGTTTAGGGTGGGGAGATCTCACCAGACACGGGGAAGAGAAAAATACCGGCAAGAATTGGTTTCAAACGCCCATTGCTTACCTGATGATGGCTTCATTGTCGATTTTCACAATGCAGTAAGGGTCACTGCTGCCCGTACTGAAAGAAGAAGGGGGAAAAAATATTTACATAAAATGGGAAATTGCACAAGGCTGTAGGGAGTGAGGGCTTTTTTTCTTCCCGTGGAAAGTTGGTACAAAACAATGACACAAAAGGATTTTGGAGGTAGTAAGGCAACCAACAATTTGGAGAGACGGAAGCGGGAGGGTTGAAAAACTTTGAACTTGGACATGACATATTGCTAGTTTTATATGTATATATGTAGAAGGAGCTTGAGCAGAACTGCATGATCTTGATACATGTTACTGAAGAACTTTTACATTTGTGGTAGTAGATTAATTAACATCAACTGTTACATAATATACTAAAATGCTGTATGGTTCTTTTAAGTAACATTTTTTTAATAAAAATTATTGAGGAAAAAAGAAAGTTGGTCCGTCTCCTTGGCCGCCTGCACTTGCCTTATAGCTGTGATGCAAGGTGGAGGGATATACAGCCTTCCCAATGTGGCCCATTTCCACACTGCACTCTTATAGCGCGATTATTCCACTTTCAACATCCTATGGAATCCTGGGGTTTGCAGTTTAGGGAGGGGCATTTAGAATTCAAATTAAATCAAGGCTGAGTGGGAAATCAAGGGGCCCCTCCCTAAACTGCAAACCCCAGGATTCCATTGGATGTTGAAAGTGGAATAATCGCACTATAAGAATGTAGTGCGGAAATGGCCGTACTTAGGACTACAAATCCCAGGGCCCCTTCCCTCTGCAGTCACTTTAACCACTACTAGAAAGCATCTTCCCAAACCGTAAAGCAGGGCTTTCCAAACGGCGTGCCGCGACATGTTAGTGTGTTGGCTGAAGTGTGGAGGTATGCTGCCTACAATCTTGAAAATGTATGTCGTTGTTTATAAATCATATATTTTTAAAATATATAAAAGGATTTCGTGAGATGTGTTGTGTCCCCATACTACAATTTATGTATGTGTCTGTCTCTTTTATAAGGGGCTAGCTTAACCTCTGGTTTGCTAGTAAAACTGAATTACTGTGCCACGAAATGATGCGTGTCTATAAAAGTGTGTCACCAACAGGAAAAGTTTGGACAGCTCTGCCTTAAAGGCTCACAGATTTCTTTCTCAGCAGAACCTCTGGTGGATTTCCAACCACTCTATATAAAGTTCCAAGTACGTGCCTTGTTAGGATTTATGTATCGTGGAGGGTTGGAATAGCCTCTCTGAACATTTTTCTTGCAGCTGATGATCAATAACCTTGAAAAACCCCAGGAGGCTAGTCCTCAGGGTGGGATGGATCTTAGAATCATAGAATCATAGAATCATAGAAATGCAGAGTTGGAAGAGACCCCAGGGGCCATCCAGTCCAACCCCCTGCCATGCAGGAACACCCTCAAAGCACTCCCTGTGACTGATGCCCATCCAGCCTCTGCTTAAAAACCTCCAAGGAAGGAGGAGACTCCACCACACTCCACGGAGGTAGCAGATTCCACTGCCGGACAGCCCTGACCGTCAGGAAGTTCTTCCTGAGGTTCAGGTGGAATCTCCTTTCCTGCAGCTTGAATCCATGGCTCCTTGTCCTGGTCTCTGGAGCAGCAGAAAACAAGCCCTCTCCTTCCTCTACATGGCACCCCTTCAGATATTTGAACATGGCTATCATGTCCCCTCTTAACCTTCTCTTCTGCAGACTAAACATACCCAGCTCCCTAAGTCTGTCCTCATAGGGCTTCATGGCTTCCAGGCCCCTCACCATTTTGGTCGCCCTCCTCTGGACTTGCTCCAGCTTGACCAGGTCCTTCTTGAACTGGGGTGCCCAGAACTGGACGCAGTATTCAAGATGAGGTCTAACCAAAGCAGAGAAGAGTGGTACCAGTACCTCCCTCGATCTAGACACCAGACTCCTG
This sequence comes from Iguana delicatissima, assembly GCA_948472985.1. Taxonomy (NCBI): domain Eukaryota; kingdom Metazoa; phylum Chordata; class Lepidosauria; order Squamata; family Iguanidae; genus Iguana; species Iguana delicatissima. The sequence continues at coordinate 135,097 of CAOKZL010001875.1, read as the reverse complement.
TTGATGCAGCCGAGAATTGCATTGGCTTTCTTGGCTGCCGCATCTCACTGCTAACTCATGTTCAGCTTGTGGTCTATGAAGACTCCTAGATCCCTTTCGCACGTACTGCTATCCAGCCATGTGTCCCCCATCCTGTATTTCTGTATTCCATTTTTTCTACCTAAGTGTAGGACCTTACACTTCTCCCTGTTGAATTTCATTTTGTTAGCCTTGGCCCAGCTCTCCAATCTGTCCGGGTCATTTTGAATTTTGATCCTGTCCTCTGGCGTAGTAGCAACCCCTCCCAATTTGGTGTCATCTGTGAATTTGATCAGCGTGCTCTCTATTCCTTCATCCAAGTCGTTGATAATATATTGAACAGCCCTGGGCCCAGGACAGAACCCTGTGGCACCCCGCGAGTCACTTCTCTCCAGGAGGAAAAGCAGCCTTTCGTGATCACTCTTTGGGTTCGGTCGGTCAACCAATTACAAATCCAACTAACAGTAGCCCTGTCCAGCCTGCATTTTACCAGCTTCTTTGCAAGAATGTCATGGGGGACTTTGTCAAAGGCCTCACTGAAATCGAGATATGCTACATCCACAGCATGCCCTGAAAGCCCTATTTTTAAAAAGCATCCCTTCCAGCTATTTGTGAGCCGCCCACACTTCCATTTAACTAGCCTGGCAGGAGGGAAGGAATTAGCAGGGGTGAAATTGTGGGACGGGATCATGAAACGCACGGCTGCTGCGTGAACCCATTTCCCTCCCTGCCAGCTCCCCAGCGGAGAGTGCTTGTTAATCATTTGCAAGCTAAATGAAAGGAAATTTCATTATTCTGCTGCAAAATAAACAGCCATTAAAGAAAAAAAGTGGGCAGGCCTGCAGTGAGGGAAGGACAGGGATTTACGGGCATCGGGTTTAACCTTTTGGAGGCCAGTTTTTGCTAGGCCAGGCGGATGATGTGGCTTCCAGAAGAAGATGGAAAGGAATTGGAGCAGAGAGAAATATTTCACACTCTTTGGCAGAGACCCGTTAATTCTCTGACATCCCATTATTAGTATCACTATTTTGTGGACTATTATTATAAAACAATTTCAAATTATTATAAGGTCGACCAGTATTATAAAATAACATGAAGTTAATAAAACTAATATAGAACATAGAACAAGTTTGAAAAATTAAATAAGTAGATAAGTAAGCAGATGGTTACAGTGACAAAGGACTAGAAACAGCTAATAATTACGGTTGAAAAGCATGGATTTAATACTAAGATGTAATTGTTTTAGGAACACGAACTGTTTGGAACAGAAACAATTTTTTAAGTTATTTCTTTAGTTCTGCTATGTATTGTTAGCATGGTTAGTTTTTGTTCTAGCCATGGGAATGTTGTGGGAAGGTTGTAAGAATGTATTTTTTTTGTTGTTGCTGTCTTGTATGGTTGCGTTTAATAAGAGAAAAAAAATTTTTTTCTTAAAATAAAAAGAAGAAGAAAGGAAGCTGCAGTGGGACTGAATTTGCAAGAGCCGAGCAGCCAAGTTCCTGACCGCAGTTCTTGGAGATTTTTCATTCAAAGAGCAACAGTAAGTTGAAGCCAATTTGATGGAGTGCAACAACAACGATGCTGGCCGAGAGTGAAAAGGGGAAGGCTGTGTTGTGGGTAGATCGATTCGGTCAACGAAGCCCCAGCCCTGAGTTTGCAAGCTCTTAGCAGGGCTGCTGACAAAAAGGTGTCTAACATTTCCGCACTAGACTGTTATAGCACTATCATTCCACTTTCAACATCCTATGGAATCCTGGGGTTTGCCGTTTAGGGAGCGGCCCCTTGATTTCCCACTCAGCCACGATTTAATCTGAATTCTAAATCCCCCTCCCTAAACGGCAAACCCCAGGATACCATAGGATGTTGCAAGTGGAATGATAGTGCTATAACAGTCTAGTGCGGAAGTGGGTCTCTCTTTCATAGACGTACCACAAGTTGAAGCTGGCTCAGTGGCAACGAACACCAAATTCCCTGCCCCAGGTAGCACCCAATCTCTTCAGGTTAGGGGTAGGAGAGCCAACATGGTGTAGTGGGTTTGAGCATCGGACTACGGCCCTGGAGACCAGGCTTGGATTCCCCGCTCTGGTATGGAAACCCACTGGGTGCATCACACACTCTCGGCCCCAGAAAACCCTGTTGACAGGTTCACCTCGCTGTTGTTGTTGTGTGCCTTCAAGTCGTCTCCGACTTTTGGAGAGCCTAAGGGGAACTTGTCATGGGGTTTTCTGGGGCTGAGAGTGTGTGGCGCGCCCAAGGTGACCCGGTGGATTTCCAACCCTGGTCTCCAGGCCATTTCCGCACTAGGCTGTTATAGCGGTATGATTCCACTTGCAACATCCTATGGAATCCTGGGGTTTGCAGTTTCGGGAGGGGCCGCCTGGCCGCTCCCGAAACTGCAAACCCCAGGATTCCATAGGATGTTGCAAGTGGAATCATACCGCTATAAAAGCCTAGTGCGGAAATGGCCTAAAGCCGTACTCCCGGCTGCCTGAAAAATTCTTGAAATGTTCTCAGCTTCTGCCCGGTGTGTGTTCAACTACACCCACTGCCATTTCCTTCTGTAATGACTAATACTTCCCCTCCGGCTTAAGCTTTTTATTAGAGATTATATAGCAGGTCTTTCTGCGCTGTTCCCTTCCCCTGGCGGGTTTGCGTGTGTGTGTGTATTTTACTGGAAACTTCTCCTCGGGTGATTGGAGACCTTGCGGTTCTGTCAACAAAGCCTATAAACCGGTCCAGAGGGAGGAAATGATTTGAGGCTGACCTTTAGGAAAACTGTTTATTCAACTCCAAAAGCCCAGCGACCGAGGGAAGGCAAGAGGGGGGAAAAAATATGTTTTCATTATATGTGCAGGAAAACATCTCCCTGCGCTCGGGATTTGGAAAGGAAGAAGAAATGATATTTTTAAAAATATTTATTCCAGGGAAAGAAGCAAAACAGAGGCATTCCCCAACCTTCCTCTTAGACAATGCAAACTTTAAAGTGTAGTCAACTGGAAACAAGGTGAAAATCTGCAAGTTTTGGTCTGCCATGCAATTGGCTATGCTACAGATCTGAGCTTGGTTGTATTGCCTTTTTGGACTACAGCTCCCAGAATCCCCGGGCAGCATGGGAATTCTGAGAGCTGCATACTTTCCAACAAAGCCTAGCCAATGAGCTGCGTGGCACTCCCTGGGCCCCGCTTTTGTAGCTCCTGAAGCCCCCCGCCAGCCTCCAACTCTCCACAATTTTTAGCATTTTTTGGCATGATTTGGGCATCATTTTCAGATTTTCTTGCCCCAAATCACGCTGAAAGCCCTCCATGGGAAAATATGCCCACAGGCAGGCTAGAACTCCTACCACCTCCAATGCCTCCCTTTTAATTTACAATCCCTCCCAAAATGGTGCCAGGAAGTGATGCGACATCATTTCCTGCCATCATTTTGAGAGGGACTGCAGAGGAAATCAGAAGTGTTTTGGATCTAGGCCAGGAACTGCCCCTTGCTCTGCAACACTCACCCATCTCTCCTCCATGATATCACTGTTTCCAACTTCTTTCTTTATTTTAACTTTTATAAAAGTTTGAAGAGACTACTTACTAAAATTAAGGGAAGTCACAACAAATACAACACATAAGTAGTACAACTTTGACGTTCATACATAAATTGTACAAACATACTCTCTAACATTCAAAATCCAGCTTTTTAAATATCTTTTTCGCCCTGTATGAAAGACTGAAACACTTTTCCTAAGGCTTTGGCCATTTCCGCACTACACTGTTATAGTGCTATTATTCCAGTTTCAACCTCCTAGGGAATCCTGGGGTTGGGTTTGCAGTTTAGGGAGCAGCATCTTTGGCCTCAGTAAACTACAAACTCCAGAATTCCACAGGAGGTTGAAAGTGGAATAATAGCACTATAACAGCGTAGTGCAGAAATGGCGTTTCTGGAAGAGCTTGAAGTTTAAATATGCTGAAAATTTAGCCCCATTCGCTTTTGTCTTTGGCTCCACGCATCCCCAGAATGTGGCCCTTTGGAACATCTCCGAAATTGATGCCAGCCTTGGGCTAAAGGATGTTCCCCAGCCGATTGAACTTGCTGGCCCACTATTTTGATTCATCTTAAAGGCTGGACATCTTTCGTCATGAAAGGAAACCGAAAGCTGTCTCCTCGAATGCTAGATTTTTAAAGAACTTTATTTGCAAAGTCATGTCTTTTGAAGAAGAACAGTTAACCGTCTAGGGGGAAAAGGACAACCGCAACCTGTGCCACTGCTATTACAAGAGCATTCGACTGTAAAAAAAAAAGTTTGTTGGTTTTGTGCGTTGAGTCATTGCAAACACACAAGAGGAATGTCACACACCAATAACGTCAGTCCACCGCTCTGAAAGCTTTGCTCGGGACAACGCAGCACCGTGATGAGCGCAGAAGGGGAGGCAGTTGGAAAGGAAGAACTTGGGAAGGGGGAATTTGTGGGTTTTGGACAACATCTCCTCCCTGGCCGTGCCGGCTACGGAATTCTGGGTGCTGTCATTCCAAAAAAAAGGAACTTTTCCAAGCTCTCTGAGGCACCCAACGGTAAGGTGGGATTGCTGGGCCCCCATCCAGTTCATGAGGGCACTGTGACTTCCCGGAGAGATTTCCTTTTAACTTATTAATGGGCTCCTGCCTTCTCCTCTGTCACAAAAGAATACAATGCAAGGAGGGCAGAGAGGGAGCTAGAAGGCCTGACCTGGGGCATTTGTGGGTGGAGGGGAGAGACGGGGAACATGCATCTCTTATTTCACCAGCCGCTTCAGAAGCAAGGGTTCAGCTCTGCAAAGAAGGAGAGGGCCAAGAGCCAGAAGGAGAAGGGAATCGGAGCAAAAACATTACTACCAAGTATCCTGTGGTTTAAGAGTAAAGCTGTTTGGCTGAAATTCTACATCTGCACATAGCCGCACATAGAATCATAGAGTTGGAAGAGACCCCAGGGGCCATCCAGTCCAACCCCCTGCCATGCAGGAACACCCATCAAAGCATTCCCAACAGACGGCCATCCAGCCCCCACTTAACAACCTCCAAAGAAAGAGACTCCACCACACTCCACCGAGGCAGCATCTTCCACTATCAAACAGCTCTGACCGTCAGGAAGTTCTTCCTGAGGTTCGGGTGGAAACTTTTTTCTGTAGTTTGAATCCATTGCTCCGTGTCCTAGTTTCTGGAGCAGCAGAAAACAAGCTTGCTCCATCTTGTGCAGGTCCAAGTGCTCCGGTCACCCAGCAGCCATCAAACCCTAGGAGGGGGATTTTGGTGTTGATGCTGACTGGCGAGGAGGTGGTAGTTTGGAGCATAGAGAAGCAGCTGGTCTTAGCTCTGTCGGAGAGATGTCGTTCACTGGATAACCCATGCTCCACAAGCTTCTCTCTGAGGCAGACAGTAATATGCACTTGTAGAAAACGCAGGCAGCTCCGCCCCTTCTTCCAAGTTGCTGGGACTAAGCAGACGTGGAGCCCCCACGTTTTATAGATGCAGTTCCTTTAACGGTCTTTAAACAGAGGCTGGATGGCTGTCTGTTGGGAGTTCTTGGACTGCATATTCCAGGGTGGCAGAATGAAGTTGGGCTGGATGGCCCTTGGGGTATTTTCCAACTCTACCATTCCATGGTTCTATGACCATTCCCGCATTACACCGTTATAGTGATATCATTCCACATTCAACATCCTACATAATCCTCGGGTTTGCAGTTTACGGAGGGGCATTTAGGATCCTCAGCCAGAGGGCTCTTTCGCCTCGGTAAACTACAAATCCCAGAATTCCACAGGATGTTGAAAGTGGAATAATAGCACTATAGCAATGTAGTGCAAAAATGGCCTGTGAAGTTGCTTTGAATCCCAGTTTGGGGAGAAGGAAAATCAGACTGGATTCATACCTCTCCATCCCCAGTGGTCTGGATCGAGACCTCCTCTCCTGCCTGGGGCTTAACATTTTCCACTCCACCCCGAGAGAAAAAGCCCCTTCCTCAACCCGCACAGTCCCTACAGTGTTTTCTTTGCAAAGGGTGGAGGTATTGAGTAGGACAAAAGAATTATGGACATCCAGCCCCCATTTGATGCCTTCCAACACTCAGGCGACATAGCCAGAAAAATCTAGGTCATCCTGGAGTGAAACACGCTTACCTGCTGGCTGCAATTGTAATAAAGGAATGTTCTGAGCCAACGTTTGGCTGCTAAAGCGGGGAGGTCTTGGCTGGACGAAATCCAGGGGCTTTTGGGGAAATCACATCAAAGGAGGTCAAATACCAGCTCCCTTCAGAAGGGACCCCACGGGCTTCATGAAACAGAACCGACGTATCACAGTACGGCAGCATACGCATTATATTTGTAACGTCTGTAAGGATCAGCACCTTGCCCTACCTGCTTGAATAAATTAGCCAAAGTGGGACCAATTTGTGGTTAAGGGATGGGTGATCAAAACCTTCTTGCGGCTGGGAATTTAGACCCTCTTGCTTCAAAGAGCCATGGGTAAGCCCCTTAGCAAAGAAACCGTCCTTCATTTTATTTTATTTTCGTATCTATCGTATTTTTAGCATTTTATTTTACTATCTGTATCCAGTACTGTATCCAGAAATCTCAGGGCAGCCTCCAATAAAACCCACCCGAGAAATTTAGACCGAATAAGTACTAAAAATATTTTTGTGTGCGTAAGTATTTTATTGCCCATCGTGACCACTATGACTGAAAACACTTTGAAGCTAATAACATCTTCATATTTCTGGGCTTCCGTCCAGTGAAATAGGTCCACTCTTTAGAAGCGTGGGCTTTCAGCTTGATGCCAGGGCTTTTAGAGCATGCCATCGAAATCTCCAGTTTGTGCAAAATTTTGTTCCGGTTCCATCTTGCTTTGTTTTGGGGTGCTGGGCCAAAGCCAAATTCACTTCCTAATACCTAGAAGATGATGCTGGATCTTGGCATCCAAGCTTGGGAAAGTTATATATATATATATATATTTATATATATATATTAGTTGCAAGAGATTCTGGAAGTTGTAATCTTTAAAGTACCATGTCCAAACTCTTATGATCGTTCTCTTTGTTTCCGTACAAGGTCTTTGTCTTGTACGTCATGGAACCGTATCAACTTCCCTTACTAATTTCTGTCTTTGTCCCAGACTCAGAACTGTTGTTTCTCCATTTGTGAAGAAAAGGCCAGAGTGAAAAACAATGCACAGATCTGTATTTGCAAAGGTCATGGTGAAACGCATTGACATTTCTTATCAACGTCTGCGGCTCAGAAGGTACGCCACCTCTGAAACGGAAGCAATTGGTGACTTCTCATGTCGATAGGGCAACGAATTCACTCCAGGATTTGGGTGGATTTAAAGGAGTTAGCCATGGTGCTGAGTTTATTTCTGGACAGTGTTCAGCACCTTGGAGAGCTCCTTTGAAGCCTGGGTTAAAACACGGAGTGGATCCACTTCCCCGCTGACACGGGACTCACCCACCACCGCTGCTCTGAGCATGAAGTCCTTTTACAGCTATCATTGTAGCCACGGATAAATTGTGGAGGATAATTCCTCCTTAACATACAAGCCACCACGGGGGGAATAGTTATGTAGCGGATGTGATATTAAACCATCATAGCGTATAAACAGGCAAATTGCAGGTTTACACAGAGCGCTTCATCTGGCAGAAGAAAGAAAGAAGGCATGTGAGGAAGAATATATAAACTGCATGAATAAGCACGGTTTGCCAAAGGGGCTCTTTCCTTACCCGAGACATTTCTCATATAAAGCTGACAGGCTTTGGGAGTTGTTTCTTTCCATAAGACTCTGCTTTATTACAAGCAAAAGTGTTTGTATACTGGACACCCATTGCATGTATATTTCTTTTCTTAAAAAAAGAAATAACTGATGGCTTTGTTCTCTCCCTCTCCAAAGTCGTATTGCTCTCCGAGCAGACATTTAAATACCCACAACTTTTGAAAAACCCACGGCATGTGGGGTGAAAGAACCACCAAATATCAGGAAAACAAGCTGAGATCAACCCAGAACTGGCAACTTCCCAGAAGTTTCTACCATCAAAATATCCTCCCCGAAGAGACACACCTAAAGAGCAAGCTTTGTCAAACTGTGGGATTTGTTGCCAGCTAAGGGCATGGGTACCCCATGGGTAGCTTTCAGCAAACCCCTCCTCTCTCTTCACCAAATCTGAAATCCGAGGATAATGCCGGGATTTTTTCCAAAGCAGATTTTATTCCTCTGTATAAACACTCTGTCCAATCCTCCCTAAACACACACAGACACCAAAAATAGCTGAACACCACCGCACGCTTTGCTGACGCCCAGTTCTTGGAAGAGTTCCATTTTTGGACTACAACTCCCAACAAAGGTCAAACCTCATAGTTCACGAGGACTGCTAACAAGATTTCTGTTGCCGTATTCCCTAATGTGCTGTCAGATGTTTGATTTTTTATTTCTCTTTTTCCAACTGCGTGTCTGTCGACATTCCAAAAGCCCCGTTCCCCTTCTCCCTGAATATTTTCTGTCCGACTGCCTGACTTTATTTATTTGATAGCCTGCCTCAGTCCTGACACGGGAACCAAGGTGGCTTACAAGACTTTGAAACAACGTACAGCTAAATCTCTTATTTATATAAAACAATCAATCCGTTCTGTTAAAAGCACAAAGTTAAAACAGTATAAAAGACTTTTCAAAAATAGCAAAATTTACAGCACGTCTTCTTAAAAGATCCCTCTGCCACATGAGTTATGAACCAAGGCCTGCCTAAATAAAAAGGTCTTTGCCTGCTAGAAGAAAGAGAGCAGGGACAGGGTTAACTGGATCTCCTGTGGCAGGGAGTTCCACAGGTTGAGAGCACCCACCAAGAAGGGTCTCTCCTGTATTATGGGATAGCCATCCAGTCCAACCCCCTTCTGCCGTGCAGGAACACACACTCAAAGCATTCCGAACAGATGACCGTCCAGCCTCTGTTTAAAAACCTCCAAAGAAGGAGACTCCACCACACTCCCAGGCAGTGTATTCCTCTGTTGAAATGTGTTTACCATCAAGAAGTTCTTCCTAATGTTTAAACAGAATCTCTTTTCCTGAAGTTTGAAGCTATTGCTCCATGTCCTAGTCTCCGGAGCAGCAGAAAACAAGCTTGCTCCACCTTCCATATCACCTCCTCTCAAATATTTTTACATAGCCATCACGTCTCCTCTTAGCCTTCTCTTCTCCAGGCTAAACACACCTAGTTCCCTAAGTCTCTCCTCAGAGGGCTTCATGCTTTCCAGGCCTTCTACCATTTTGGTCGTCCCCCTCTGGACACATTCCAGCTGGTCAATATCCTTCTTGAACTGTGGTGCCCAGAACTGGGCATCGTATTCCAGGTGAGATCTGACCAAAAAGCAGAATTGAGTGACATTATTACTCCTCTTGACCTAGACACTATGCTCCTGTTGACGCAGCCTAGAATCGCATTGGCTTTTTTAGCTGCCACATCACACTGCTGACTCACTGCTATCTTTGGTGAATATTCCTGTGATGGTGGTAGGACTGGGAGCTATTTCACAGCCTCATCAAGGATGTAAGAACAGCAACAGCACCCACAAACCCATGCATAACTAAGTTTTTTCTTCTGAAGTTTCCTGGCCAATACTTCCACCTCGTCAAACATGTTACCACTCGTTCTTGGCATCTAAAAATCCCAATTATTTTTTTTCCCCTTGGAAGAAAGGCTCTGAAGGATTCCCAGAAAGGAACATTTTCTATAAATATAACTCACTCTAGAGCTAAAATGCTGGAAAATACATTCATTTTGGGAGCTGTTGGTCTGCTGACAACTGTTTGGATGATAGACTGATAAAATTGTGTATGCGTGTGCACGGAGGTGTAAATATAATTCCAAACAATGGCAGAGGAGAGGGAATACTGATGTAGCTTTCAGAAAGATGCTCCAATCTATGACCTTCCAGATATGTTGGACTACAACTCCCATCATCTGGCTGGGAATAATGGATAATGGGAAGTAAAATCCTACACAGCTAAATGGCAACTGGTTTTAACTTGTCAAGTTTTAGCTGATGAATGGTTTGATCTATTTTAAAATTATTGTTCCGATTCACTTTATCGCAAGTTGCCCTGCGATCTTTGGATCTCAGGCAGGATCTAAATATAAATAGTGTAATAAAATAAACAAACACATTCCTCTCCAAGCAACAGGGATTTCCAATACAGTCTCTCCCGCTTTTATTCAAGCAGCTTCTTTTAAACACCGCAAAGCAGTTCTGGATTTCTGAAAAGAGAGCACATTTTTCCTAGGACAGAACTGGCCAATCCACAAAGGAAATGTGACTCAAATTAAGCCCAAATTAGAAAGCATTTCAGAAGAAAGGGCAACCAGTTGCACACTTACTTCTTTCTTTCTTTCTTTCTTTCTTTCTTTCTTTCTTTCTTTCTTTCTTTTGGTTTTGGACCACCTGTTCCCCTGCCTTCTCTAGGGTCAATATCGTCCATCTATTTGGCCTTCCCGCATTTGTATTTTTAACCTGAGTTATGCAGAGACGCAAAGCACAGCTGCATGACTTTATCTTTTGCATCTGACAATATTAGCCTTTAAAAGGCGCCACGAGAGACCCGGCACTTCGTTCTGTTGCAACCAGACACAAAAGGCTGCCGTTCCAGAAACGGTTCCGGTTTAAACTCTGGCAAGTTAAACGTGGGTTGCCAAGAAGACCGATCAGGCGACCTGAGAGCAAATCCAGCTTGAACTCTCTCCAAGGTGACCAAACTGAGGCCGTCGTACTTTGGACATATCATGAAATGACACAACTCATTAGGAGAGACAATGGTATCTCGCAAATAATAATATTTGGCAAAGTGGAAAGGAGGGAGACCGCACTAAAAGTGGATAGACCCCATTAAGTGAAGTGACGCGTCTCCTGATTTTGCAAGACCTTAGCAGGGCTCTTGAAAATCTCCCATTCGTAGGGTCTCCAAAAGTCCAACTTGATAGCAATTAACCGCCACCAGGAAACACAGACCCTGGAACAGGAGAACAGGGGGGTTGAAGTTTCACACACACCCCGGGATAGGATTTTGTTAAATCGTAGGGAAGCCTGATTTGGAAAAGCAAAAGAGGAAGGAGACGACGGAGACGACAGAGAATAAGAACAGCGAAGATTAGTAAAGCGGCAGACAGAAGACGGAAGGTGAGCGAAGTACGGGAGGACAGAGCCTGAGAAGGACGACGTTGGAAAGGCCAGAGCGGAGCGAGGAGTGAAGAGGCGGAGGGGGGAGTACACACATAAATATAATATAAGAAACAGAAATGACAGCAAGGAAGAGGTCATTTTAGCATCCCTAGGGAGCGAGTTCTAAATATCGTGTGCAGTTGTGTAGTTTGACATTGCGTTAAGTATAGGAAGTGTTAAAGCTGAAAGTAAAATCCTGTTCTACGGTTGTATGATAAGTACTGTGTCCAGTTCTGGGCGCCCCAGTTCAAGAAGGACCTGGTCAAGCTGGAGCAAGGCTAGAGGAGGGCGACCAAAATGGTGAGGGGCCTGGAAGCCATGAAGCCCTATGAGGACAGACTTAGAGAGCTGGGGATGTTTAGCCTGCAGAAGAGAAGGTTGAGAGGGGACACGATAGCCATGTTTAAATATTTGAAGGGATGCCATGTCGAGGAGGGAGAGGGCTTGTTTTCTGCTGCTCCAGAGACCAGGACAAGGAGCCATGGATTCAAGCTGCAGGAAAGGAGATTCCACCTGAACCTCGGGAAGAACTTCCTGACAGTCAGGGCTGTCCGGCAGTGGAATACGCTGCCTCGGAGTGTAGTGGAGTCTCCTTCCTTGGAGGTTTTTAAGCAGAGGCTGGATGGCCATCTGTTTGAGGGTGTTCCTGCACAGCAGGGGGTTGGACTGGATGGGCCCTGGGGTCTCTTCCAACTCCACATTTCTATGATTCTATGATTCTAAAGGGGTCTCAGCCTTTCCCCTGCCCAATGATCAGGCAAAATTGGATTACTAAGTCATTATGGAATTGTGCACCCTTGGTTGCTTTCAATCAGTGCTTCTCAAAAGGCTGATTTGTGAACCAGCACCGGTCCCTGATCCCTAGTAAGAAGCAATTAGGGCCGTCCCTGGCACATTGGAAAAGAATAATGGCTATTCTCCCAGATTGGATAACATAAGATGGTCTTAAACGGTCAGGTTATTTCGCCATTGCTTTCCTGGTACTCAAACTGTTACTATCATCAGTTGGGTGGTGATGGAAGTGGGGGTCTTAATGCAATTTATGGTGTTTTTGTTGTTTTGTTTTCTAAAAAAAAAAATCTGCAAGTAGCCAAAATTAATGATGACCTGTCCGCCAACATTGACTCCCCTCTCCAAAGCAGTTGTGAGGTCCGTGCCAGTAACATGATAAAACATATGTTTAGCCTTATTAATTCCCAGAGAGGGAGAGGAAAGTGAAGACTAAATCCAAAATCCGCACGCAGGGATACCTTCATCGGGCCAACTCCAAAGCATAAAATACATCGTGCAAGCTTTCAAAGCTACACTGGCTTCTTCGGCAGGCAAAGACATTAAAAATCATGCATAAAAATAGTGCCAAGGTCACAAGCCCGCATTCAGCCTGTGATGTGGTCAGTGAAGATTTCAAAGAGTCTATCCCACTCCCACAACTGTGTAAATATGCTTTATACCTGAGCATTTTTGATCACCCTGCATGGCATCCAGAGACGTGGGTCTGTATCCACGAACGCTCATGCAAACATAAAAACCAGTTAGTCTCAAAAGTGCTGCCACTTTCTATTTCCCTTTTTCCCCTTTCCTCCTTTTTATTTCGGTTGAGACGGTGTTATTAGAGGTGGAGCAAGCTTGTTTTCTGCCGCTCTGGAGACCAGGATATGGGGCAATGGATTCAAACTACAAGAAAAGAGATTTCAATTCAACGTTAGGAAGGAATTCCTGGTGATAAGAGCTGTTTGACAGGGGAATCTGCTGCCTGTGAGTGTGGTGGAGTCTCCTTCATTGGAGGTTTTTAAACAGAGGCTGGATGGCCATTTGCTGGGGTTGCTTTGGGTGTGCACTCCTGCATGGCAGAAGGGGGTTGGACTGGATGGCCATTAAGGTCTCTTCCAACTCTATGATTCTAGAGCCAACATAATGAAGTAGCTTGAGCACAGACAACAACCCTGGAGACCAGGATTTGATTCCCTTCTCGGCCATAAAAAAACCACTAGGTGACCTTGGATGCATCACACACTCTCAGCCTCCAGAAAAACCCCATGATAGGTTCACCTTAGGGTCTCCATAAGTCAGAAATGACTCCAAGGCCCACGTCAACAACAAAGATGGTACTGAGGACTTACAATGCAGACAGAGGCCCCATAAGGTCCAGGGACAAAGAGCAAGAAAAGGCAGGTAATAAAATTTCAAGGCCAACGAACATAGCTGGAGCGGCAGAGAAAAATCCAGGAAGATCCCAGAGATGCAAAGGAACCCTCTATACCCTCCCATTGACTCCTCATGGTCATAGCAGAGATTGTTTTCTTAACTGCTGCCAATCCAGAAGAATACAGAGATTGCTCTAAATACAGGATAATAAGAGGAGGGGAAGCGATGTGCTACGAGCTATGGAACTCCGGGGTGATTCACAGCTCCTTTGGCCATACCAAAACATACCCAGGGGTTCGGAGGGAAACTCCAGCCAGAAGGGAGTTTTCATTGCCTCAGAATCCAAGTCGGTTAAAATGATCATTTATTCATATAGCAGCATCACCGTACATGGCGCTTTACAAGTAAAAGAAGAACATTTTAAGAAGAAAAATCTGCATTTTTTTTTTAGAAGAAAGCAGGGGGTGGTGGAGAAGCTATTGCTATAATTGCAATGCAATTTCTTCAGCGCAATCATTGCGACGCAGTTTCGACAAGGCAATTAGTGCCACTGGAATTCTACAATGCAATTGTTGCAAGGCACTTTCTACAACGCAATGATTGCAACTGCAATTCTCCAACGCAATTCCCACAGTGCCGTCATTGCGAATCTGCAACAATGCTGAACATCATCATCATCATCATTCATAGCAAGTCCTCTCCCCCCTCCACCCCCCCAAAAAAAAGTAGAGAAGGAAAGCTGGCATTTTTTCCAACACCAGTTGAACCCAAAGGAATAAAGGAAAAGTTAGGAAGGCGGCATCCGCCTATAAAAGTCGAAAGACGGTTTTGCCAATTTTGGAAAGAAAATGGTTGGCCAAGCCTGCCAGGTCCATCCCAAGAAGGGAAACCTCAAACCAAAGCAGATGGGGGGGGGGGATGATGCCCATCCCCCAATCGCCTGCTAAGGAGAAGGCTTCCTCGCGAGTCAGCCAGATCCCAGGGGGAAGAGGATCGGGCAAGCTTCCCTTTTTAAAACTCACATGTCTTTGGCCGGCAGGTTCTTCCCTTCCACGATCCGGATGAACAAAGAGCTCCTTTTGCTAGCCATGGCTGGTGCCCAACGGCGCGGAAGGCAGGGAGGGAAACCCGGCACTGGTTTTTTGGCATCCCCGACTGGCGGGGACTGGAAGCGAGCGCGCAGCGGGGAGACCACAAAGGAAGGCGAGGGGGATCTCGGATCCTCCAGCTGCGCGTTTTCCCCATTCAAGCCCACTGCGCCTTTTCCTCCCCTCTCTCCCTCTCCGCGCGGCGAATGGGAAGGCGCGCTCCTGCCCGGGGTTGCGCGCCTCCGCCAATCAGGAAAGGACAGGGCGCGGTCAGGAAGGCAGCCTCGGCTTCCATTGGCTGAGCGCTCGCCTGCTGTCAACAGTTGCCTTTCCCTCCTCCAGATGTTTTTGGGGATGCCAGCCAGGACTGGAGATTTGCGCAAAACTCGCCCTGCGCAAAAAGCGGCCAGGGCGTTTCATGCCACTCCCGCGCTAGCCTGTTGCAGTCCTATTCCTCCACTTTGGTTAGACCTCATCTGGCATACTGCATCCAGTTCTGGGCTCCCCAATTCAAGAAGGGCATGGATAAGCTGGAGCAGGTCCAGAGGAGGGCGGCCAAAATGGTGAGGGGCCTGGAAGCCATGCCCTATGAGGACAGACTTAGAGAGCTGGGGATGTTTAGTCTGCAGAAGAGAAGGTTGAGAAGGGACATGATAGCCATGTTTAAGTATTTGAAGGGATGTCATGTTGAGGAGGGAGTGGGCTTGTTTTCTCCTGCTCTTGAGACCAGGACAAGGAGCAATGGATTCAAGCTGCAGGAGGGGAGATTCCGCCTGAACCTCAGGAGGAATTTCCTGACGGTCAGGGCTGTCCGGCAGTGGAATGCGCTGCCTCGGAGTGTGGTGGAGTCTCCTTCGTTGGAGGTTTTTAAGCGGAGGCTGGATGGCCACTTGTCGGGAGTGCTTTGAGGGTTTTCCTGCATGGCAGGGGGTTGGACTGGATGGCCCCTGGGGTCTCTTCCAACTCTACATTTTTATGATAGGTGTTTTTACAGGATTGTGGGGCTGAGTTTGTTCGCTTATTTCTCTGTGTTGTTGTTTTTCAACCTCCTATGGGATCCTGGGGTTTGCAGTTTAGGGAGGGGTATTGAGAATTCCCAGCCAGAGAGCTCTTTGGCCTTAGGAAACGACAAACCCCAGAATCCACAGGAGGCTGAAAGTGGAATCCAAGCACTATAACAGTCTAGTGCAGAAATGGCCCCACTCATCAACAGACTTGCTCAGATCTTGCAAATGCAGGATTCCTTGATGAAGTCCAGCCTCCAGTAGTCCAGTCTCCCTCTTTTTCCACTGCCTTCCACTTGGGCCAAACATTATCCTCTTTTTCTAATGCGTTGTGTAGTCTCAGGATACGCCCAAAGTATGATAGCCTCAGAGGTTGAAGGTGGGATCATAGCGCTGTAACTGTCTAGTGCAGAAATGGCCCTATGATTCTACGCTTTTATCCAGAGGGTTGCCCTAGGCTGGGGCCAATGTGATGGCAACTCCTAAGAACCGGTGGTGTGAGACCCAGGCTTCGATCATCACACAGTGGAGTTCATAGACCCGATAGTCCTTTGGAAGCACAAAGGCGTGCAGGTACCTTGCAAAAGTGGAGAAATCATAAGTATCAAAATGCGTGTGTGTGTGTGTCTGTGGCAAGGGGATGGAGGTGTGGTGGGGGGAGAGGGCACCCAGAGTCCAAACCAGGTCAGGGGAAGGAGAAGGCAAGGGGGTGAGTTGGCATGGGGCCCCTATAATTCCTCCCTCTCGTCCATCTCCTTCCTTGGGTATGTGAGGGGCATTGGGAGAGGGTTTGTGGTGCTGAGAAATTGGGCTGAGATCCTTCCTTAGCTGGCCAGGCTGGTGGAAAAAGAACCAGAAGTGAGTTTTTAAAGGGCTGCACTGCTTGATCAGAGCTACCCAGAGAGAAGGTTCCCCTGGAAAAAAAGCACTTGAGGTGGGGGAGGCAAAGGTTGGAGAAACTTACGAATGCAGTCAGCCCTCCACACTGACGGTTTCGCTTTTGCGGATTGGATTACTCATGGATTCTTTGCTGTCCCCTCTGCTGCCTCCCTGTGCCATTTTTTAATAGGGACCGCAAGCCTCGTGAGACTGAGAAACTGCAAAGGAGGCTTGTAGGTCCCTCTTAAAAACGGTGTGGGGCAGCAGCAGAGGTGGCCGTAAGCCCCACCAGCCCCCCACTTCGGCCTTGGGAAGGAACCCTGATGCCCCAAAGGAATCCATGGGAGGTTGAATATGGTGATCGTACATTTTTGTGTGTTAAATATGGTTTGGGAGGGCCTAGAGTTATTCACGGTTTTTCTACTTTCACGGGAGTCCTGTGCCCCTAACCCTAGCAAATGGGGAGGGACGACTGTAAAGAACTTCCTGACGGTTGGAGCTCTCCGGCAGTGGAAGATGCTGCCTCGGAGTGTGGTGGAGCCTCCTTCTTTGGAGGTTTTTAAGCAGAGGCTGGATGGCCATCTGTTGGGAGTGCTTTGATGGGTGTTCCTGCATAGCAGGGGGTTGGACTCCATGGCCCCTGGGGTCTCTTCCAACTCTAGGATTCTAGGATTCTAATCAAATCCGTGAAAGTCAAACTGCAAATGTGGAGGGCCAACTGGACTTTTACTGCGTTAATATTGATTTTTTTTAATCTGTGCCTTAACTCCATCTCTGTATGTGTGTTTGATCTTGTTGTTAATTTGCTGTGATCCACCCTCAGTGCCATTTGGGAAGGGGGAAAGATGATCAAAACCATCTCTGGCTTGAATACAGGCGTCCCCAACTTATCCAGCGGGTTAGGGACCAGAGCACTGTCAGAAAATTGATGGAGAAGCAGAACCTAGTCTTTCATCTGTTCTTCTTACCTGTGCCTTTTAGAGAACGTGAGGCCAAGCGAAACTTGGCAATCCCCTCCTGTTCCCTACCGGAAGAAAGCAAAAGGAGAAGAACGGATGAAAGAGCAGACTCAAGAATGGTACATGTCTATAATTCACAATGGTTGAAAGAGTGGAACATTGAGCAGTCGAAAAGCGAGGGGTGTCTGTAAACGCTAGGGTACAAATGGGCCAGCCACGGCTTCCCTGTCTGTTCCTGAAACTTCTATGCTCATTCTGGCCTTTTCAGCTGTCAAAATACACATAAACCCGCTGCCAAAAAACTGTCCCTGCCCAGCATTAAAGCACCTTTATTAGCACAAACCCCTCCAACCGCAACATTATCCAGGCCCTGTCATTTATACAATCCTTTTTGTTGTTTTTTTTCGTAAAGAAACACATTCAGGAGTTATTAAAGTACCTGACAGGGAACTTTCAATAAATATATTTGTGTGTGTACACACCCACATCCACACAGGGCTGGCCCCAAGATATTTTGCTGCCTGAGGCACAGAGCAAAACGGCACCCTGCCCTACAAAGAGAATCCGATCAGACAGCAGCTCAGCGTTGTATTAGTACAGAAGCTCTTTCACCCTTCACTTTTATAGTGCTATGGTTTCACTTTAGCTGTCATGGCAACCTCCTGTGGAATCCTGACGTTTGCAGTTTAGAGAGGGGTGTTTAAATTTTTCAGCCAGAGTCTTCTAGTGCGGTGGTTCTCAACCTGTGGGTCCCCAGATGTTCGTGGACTTCAGCTCCCAGAAGCCCCAGCCACTATGGTCAATGCTCAGGGCTTCTGGAAGCTGAAGTCCACAAACATCTGGGGACCCACAGGTTGAGAACCACTGTATCTAGTGTCTCACCAAACTACAAATCCCAGGATTCCATAGGATGGTGCATGGCAATTAAAGTGGAATTGCTGGGACAGAGAGGAATTACTGTGGAGTCCAGGACTAATTGCACCTGCCACCCTACAAAATCTGCTGCCTGAGGCACTAGCTTTACTGCGCCGCATAGTCAGTTTATCCCTACACACGGGGAGAGAGAATAGGCCCCCAACCCCACCCCTATACTGAATTTTTGGATTCTTTTGGAGTTCACCCGCAGCCTACTGTCGCTTTCAGGGGTGGAGCATTCCTTGCCGTTGCAACAAGGAAAGCAATAGCATCACCGGCTGGTGAGTAAAGGAACAGCAACCCAATGCGCTTCAGCGCACTTCGGCCATGCCCAAGCCACCCCGATGCTCTCTGTGGGATTTTCAAATACGAATGCCAATGTTTCTCCCCACAAGCTAGTTTTAGACTGCATATGCCTTGGAGACGACATGTGATTCCCACCCACCTCCCTCTGTTTGTTTACTTGTCTCATTCCCATGTTCTCAGACTCAAAACTTGGGTGGGATCGTGGGGGGAAAGATTACATAAGTGGACCTCTACGTGTGGGAAATAGAATTGAGCAGTTTCCTGACATCTGTACCCACCAAGGGGCTGCTGTGACATTACAATATGGGGGTATCCATTGGGCAACGATAGCCAGTGGGGCGACTGGTGGATCAAAGCCTTGGCGCGCAATGGGCACCTATGAGCAGCGCAGCAATCCCAAGACCATCCAGAGAGACATATCCAATGTGCTTTGCAAGTACCCAGGAGCATAAGAAGCACCCAATACGCATCAGAGCACCTGAGACCCAACAGAAGCACCTGATGCGTGTCCGAACACTTCCAGCCGGGAGCAGAGGAACATCTCCGCAGTTCACAAACAGGGTTTCACTGCATTTCTGCAGCCCAACTACAGATTTATAAATGGGGACCGTGAGGTAGGATGCCAGCTCTTGCCTTGCAAATAACTTAGTTCCAGGCAATAGTCTGTATTGTAAGACTTTGCCGCACTTTGGACTGTGCCGAGAAATGGCCTCGCAGGAAGCCAGTTGGCACATTGATTTTTCTACCTATTTACACAATGCACTTATATTCCATCTTTTTTCCAAAGAGCTCAAGGCAGTGTATGTTACCGCCCTCCGCCTCTTCACAGTTTCCTCGCACGTCTTTCTAAAATCAACAACTCCTCCTCGGAGAGCAACTCCGTGCACCCTCCTCTCTCTGCGTGCCCGTCTAAATAAGAGGCAGTCTCCGAGGAATAGGAAGGGGTTGTCCAGATTCATTGCCTATTTTGGGATGAAACATCCATCCCGCGTGGCTTTTGCTTCCCAGTGACTTGCAACGGAAACAGGCTTGCAGCAAATGCTTTTTCGTTGGTATCTAACCCCTTTACAATCATGCAAGATTTATAAAAATAATGATAATAAATGCTGGAAATGCAAAAAAGAAGTAGGGACTTTTTCCCACTTATGGTGGTCCTGTAGTAGAGCCAGAAAATTTTGGAGGCAAATTCATAGAAAGATTGTACAAATACTTAATATTAAAGTAAACTTTCTCCCAGAAATTTACCTATTAAACATATTAGATACTGTAGAGGTCAAGTATGGTAAAAAATATAACCGGATAATCCTCTATATGATTACGGCTGCTAGAATATTATATGTGTCGTATTGGAAGACAGATAAAATTCCGGATGAGACAGAGTGGATAGAAAAAAATTCTAGAATATTATCAATTGGATTTACTTACTTTTAGAATTAGTTATAATTATAGGAGGACCTACTCTGATGTGATACAGGAATGGGAACCACTTAAGAAACTCCGGAAAAGGGAATGGGGAGAATCATTTAGGGAAAGTCAGGGGAATTATTAATGCTATTATTAAACAAATAGATGGACAGCAAGCCTTAATAAACATCAAACAAGAAACAGAAAAGAGCTATAATAAAGATGTATATATTCTGAAAGGAGGAAATAGAATCAGGGATAGAGTTTGAATCCGGTGATAGAAAAGGGAGACCAGAAGGTAATAGTAGGTGAAGAAGGTTTGTGAGAGTGAAAGAAGGCAAGAGAAGGTGCAGAAGAAAGATAAAGTTCTAGGAAAATCAGGAGAGAAGAGAAGAAGGAAAGATGGAAGGCTAAAGGCGAAAAGGAAGGAATGAGAATGAAGAAGGGGATAATGAGGGTTATAGGAGGGGATGAGAAAGATGGTAAAGAAGTCTAGAATGAAGATTAAGAAATGTAAGATCAGGAACTGAATATAATATATATGGAAGTTATTCTCCTTGTACATTTATGATTTATTCTCTTGTCTTATTGTTAACTAGCACTCTAAGTATGATACAAGACATTTGTTTATATAAGGAAAAATTGATAAGATTTTGATGGTTTAGATTCAAATTGTACGTATTTTAGCAAAATCAAAATAAAAAAAGGAAACGTGCTTGCAGCCAGAAAGCCGGTGGGGTGGAAGACGACAGAGCTGCACAGGGAGCGCTCGAAAACGTAACCTGTGTTTTCCTGCCGCCCGAAGCCTTGCATTTCCAAACTTATTCCAGTCAAAATGGAAAGTGTGCTTCATTTCTACACGCTGGGGAAAAAAGACTGAGGGGTTTTTTTGGTCTTTTTTTATTTTAACTATACTACAAAATAATACAAGAAATCAATCAACATAACACAAGAAAGCAACTAAAAAAATACCAACAACCATTACAAAAACAGAGCAATACATATTCATACTGCACAAGAGTAGTCCACTATCACTATTCAAAGACAAAAAAAAAAGAAAAAGGAAATACACATAATTAAAAAATTAGTTCCCACCCGTATTGCAAACAGTTCCTCACATACTGGTTATATTTAACCTTCCTGATTTTTAACATGAGGGGGAAAAAAGACCCATCCGCTTTTGGCTTACAGATGAACTCCTACCCTGCTTTTCGGTTAGAGCAAGAAGCTGGTGTAAGTCAGGTTAACCAGGGCCCTGTTCGCACTGCACAATTATAGTGCTATTATTCCACTTTAATGGCCGTGGTTCCGTTTTAAGGAATCCTGGCGTTTGTAGTTTGATGGAATGCTATAGCATTGTGCCTGAGAATTCTCAATGTCCCTCCCTAAACTGCAAATCCCAGATTTCCATAGGACAGAACCAAAGTAGATAAAGCCAAATAGCAGCTCTGCGACTGTTTTATCTGAATGGGCACGGATGGAGGAGCAAACCACCATCCCTGCCGAACTGGGGCAATTGGGAATTTGTTTTAAAAACTGTTACGTAGTGCCGGGGAGGGCCTACAAACCGTTCCAAAGGCAAATGGCTATTTCTGGCACTTCTCGAGGAGGACATTCGGTCCTTTTCTTTTCTTTTTCCAAAAAAAGGAAGACAGTCCAGGGGATGTGGGAGGGCAATAGTTAATAAAAAAAGCTTTGGTGGGCAGATCTCAGGCGGGGAAGGGATATTGAGCTCAGTGGACGCGGGGTCTGCCTCTGTGCGAGGCAGCTCTTCTCTTACAAAGCGAGCCTCTCCTCTGTCGCTCTCCCCGGGGGACACCAAAGTTCGCCAACCACTACGTCATCTTCTGACTAGGAGTTTAAAAATAGGATGAAAAACAGCTAAAAATAGGTTTCTTGGCAGCAGAGCCCTGCTTGGAAAGGCCAAGAAAAGCACCTTGGGATGAGCCCACCTTCTGGGGACGTCGTTGGGCCGCCCCGCACCTCTGCCTCTTGGCTCCTTCTGCATCCCTCCGGAAGATGAGAGGCATTTCATTTCCCCTCCCCTTTCCCTCTCTGACTCATCCTGCCAAGGGCTTCCAGGCCTTTGCTCTAGAGAGATTAGTCCCAGCCATTACCCCCAAAGGGCAGGCAGGATTTACGAAGAAAATAAATCGGCCACTTTCTGCCTTTGGCTTTCTCTCCTAATCCTTCCCAAGCTGTTCCTCTGGGGAGGCCGTAAACGTGCCGCCCGTACCTCTTCTCTCGTTTCTGCAGAGCCGCTTACAAATGAGCACTGCCAACGCCGTCGCTGCGGTTGAAAGCGTTTGCAAGTTGCAATCAAATCTTGAAGTTAGCAGCAACGACGCGACTGCTTCTGTACTGAAACTGCACAGGGGCCCCTGAAGTTCCGTGCGCTCCCCAACACGCCAGCGCAGGACTTGAAGAAACCTCAGCAGTGATAGGAGGCACCTGCGAACTCCTAAATGAAAATACTGTCAGCCCTCCACACTTGTGGGGTTGGCTTTCACAGATCTGATCATTTGAATGCTTCTTCAGCCTCTGCCCCCCACCTCCGGCACTTGTTTTCCTCTCTCGGCAGCTGTGATCAGGCCAAGCGGCCTCTTAAAAACCTGCCTCTGGTCCTCCACCGGCCGCTGCCGGGCCGGCTAAGGACAGCTTGCAGCACAGTTTCTCACCACAAACCCTCTCCCAATGCCCCCCACACACCCACGGAAGGGGACAGGCGAGAGAGATTAAATATAGAGCCACCATTCCGACTCGCCCCCTTCCCCCCTCCTTTCCCTGACCCAGTTTGGCCCCGGGTCCCGTTCTCCCCACCATGCCTCGGTCCCCTTCCCACAAGCACACACGCGCACATTTTGATATTTGCAATTTTCCCACCTTTGCAATGGTCTTGAGCCCCCAACCCCAGTGAATGTGGAGGGCCAACCGTACAAAATAGATTGCGTCCGTCATTTGCCTTCAAGTGAACTGTGAATGAGAGACACCAAAGAGTCCCAGACCATTTCCGCACTACACTGTTATAGCGCTATCATTCCACTTCATTCCACATCCTAAGGAATCTTGGGGTCTGCTGTTTAAGGAGGCACATCTGGAATTCTCAGCCGGAGAGCCACCCCAGGCGTTAACTAGTTTCCAAGGGCGCTCTCCAAAGTGCTGGACCTACTTGGGGAATAGGATCCAGCACCCTGGAGAGCTCATTCAACGCCTGGTTTAAAACGTGGAGTAGACTTGCCGCCCCGCTGACACGGGAGCTGCCAGTCGCCCCTGGGAAAGCACACACTGACATGTCACACTTCGCTTCTCAGATGCCAAGGGGGCGGGAAATGCCGCCTGTCTTTCTTTGAAACGAGACGCTGGCATTGACTCTGTGCTCTGGGGATTTTCTTTATGTGGGGACCAGGTGCTGCGTGAGCTGTAAAGCCCTGGGCAGATGGCGATCCCACCCCCAGGGAGGACGAGGGAGCCCGGAAGATGCGTCGGTGTGTGTTTCTCACGGCTTTCTTTGTGCCCTGAACATCCGGAGAGGGTCACATAGAGATCTTTTCATGGTTTAAAGGTTAAACCTTGGAAAAAAGCTCCCGCCTCCAGATGTGGAGCTGCTCCTCTTACCCGGAGGGCCAGCTGCTGCCGCCGGCGGATTGGAAGAGAGAAAACTGGGGGCGACAGAGTGGGTGGGGGGATGATCCAGATGTCAGGTGCTGGGTCAACGCGGCAAAGCTGATAAGCCGAGAGGCATTTTGTCCCTGCGGCTTTTTGCAAAGTACACACTGTCTGCTTCTGGCCTTCTGTGCCCGAGAAGACTGGACCGGACTTTGGGAAGTAATGCCCAGAATCCCCCAGCAAGCATGGCCATTTTGGGAGCTGGTGCCCTCCACAAACCTTTCCTTCTTCAGAGGTTTTTAAACAGAGGAATGCTTCATCTGTGTATTCCTGCATGGCAGAAGGGGGTTGCACTGGATGGCCTTTGGGGTTTCTTCCAGCTCTACGATTCTGAGACTATGATGTTGCGCCAGGTCAATAGATTTTTGATTTATGCACACAGAGGTATATCTGGGATGAAAATGCTATCAGAAAGATCAGAGGCAGCCTGTCTAGTTTGAACCTTGGACTATGACTCTGGAGACCAGGGGAAACACACTGGCTGATCTTGGGCAGGTCACACTCTCTCAGCCTCAGATGGAGGCAAAGGCAAACTCCCTCTGGACAAATCTTGATAGGGTCACCTTAGGGTCACGGCAAATCTTTGATGACTTTAACGTCTTTTAATGACAACAAAGGCCATTTCCACTTTATACTGTTACAGCGCTATCATTCCACTTCCAACCTCCTGTGGAATTCTGGGGTCTGCAGTTGATGGAGGCCAAAAAGTTTCTGGCTAAGGATTCGAAATGCCCCTCGCTCAGCTGTAAGCCTCTGGATTCCATAGGGTGTTGAAAGTGGGACGATAGCGCTGTAACAGCGTCGTGCAGAAACGGCCAAAGACGACAGAGCTGGAAATTTAAGGAGCCTGCGACATCGCCACTGTCCTCTAGGCGGCGCCAAAGCGCAGCCCCCGCGGGCTCAGCGGGAGACCCGGCGGCGGAGGGACCGGCCGGCAGGCGAACTGCCTCCTCTTGGCCGCGAGGGGGCGGAGAAGGCAAACGAGTTCGCGTCACGCCGCGCTTCCTAGAGCGGCAAAAGCGGAAGCCGGAAGCGAGTCCTTAAAAACGACCCGGAAACGATCCCCCAGTAATCAAGACGCCGCGGGAAGCCGAGGAGGAGCCATGAACGCGCCGCCGGCTTTCGAGTCCTTCTTGCTTTTCGAGGGGGAGAAAAAGTGAGTGAGGGGAGGGGGATGCCACCGCTTGGCCCCTTGCTGGACGGCAACTCCCAGAATCCCCCAGCCTGGGCAAGGCATTCTGGGGGTTGCAGTGCCCGCCGTCTCTGAGCTCCCCCGTTGGCGTGTGTGGAGGGGGAGTAAAGGCCCTTGTGGCCCTCCGGGGGCGCTGGACTGCAGCTCCCATCATGCTTCCTCGTCGCTCAGGCCGATGGGAATTAGGTTCCAGCAGCGTCTAGGGGGCCAGGGGGTCCTGGGCCTCTTTGGCAGGGACTCTGGACTGCCTGTGCCCCGTGGCTCTCTTTTTGAGGTGGCATGTGGGAAAGTTACATGTTGGGGAGAGAAGAGCTCCCAGCCAGCGTGGGAGCTGGGGGATTCTGGGAGCTGCAGTCCAAAGAAAGTAACATGTAGGTCATTTCTGCACTACACTGTTGGGGTGCGCTTTCCACTCCTCCTGTGGAATCCTGGGGTTTGCAGTTTAGGAAGGAGCCTTTGGGATTCTCAGCCAGAGAAACTACAAATCCCAGAATCCCACAGTGGAATAACAACACTCTCACAGTGTAGGGCAGAAGTGGTTCTGGTTGTCTTGCAGCCTGGCTTTCACGCGGGCTTAAATGTGCATTGCTTTTGCGCCATGCGTGCAAGGCGTGCTGTCAGAGTCCTGAATGGGAAAGTTACTTTCTGGGGGGAAAGAACTCCAGCCAGCATGGAAGTATCCCATGTAACTCCCATGTCCTGTCCTTTGCCTTGAGCAGTGAAGTGTCTGTAGCCCATAATTCCCATCCCACAGTGGCTAAATAGATGGCTCTAGGAAGATTGCTCTTGTTTGCGTTCCGTAGCTGAATGGAATACAAAGACCCAGACCATTTGGCAGGATCTGAAATGCCGGTGTGAGAAAGGAGGCGAAGGATGGTTTTTGCAGTAGGAAATCTCTGTATTATTCAGTGTTGATGCTAGTCTGTTGTTGTTGTTGTTTCCCTGCCTCCTCCCAGGATTACAATCAACAAGGATACGAAAGTACCCAATGCCTGTCTGTTCACCATCAACAAAGAAGATCATACGCTCGGGAATATTATTAAGTCGTGAGTAAAAAATGGCTCTCGTTTTAGAGCAGAGTTTCAGGGGGTTGATGGAAAGGAGTAACTGTCTCAGGTTGGGAGGATTACCGAGAAAGGCCGCATCTAACCCTCGGGCCAGACTTCAGTGACCCTCCCTGTTCTACTTAGAGGAGGCCGTAGCATGTCAGTAGCTACAGATACGGCTCTGCTTTATGTGAACAGTGCTATTTGTTAAACACTGTCGGGTAATTTTGACTATTTATTTAACTTGCACATGCCTTGCACTAGACATTGGGCATTTAATAGTCAAATATGTCTTATGCATGTGTCTCTGCTCACTTTGAAGACTTCCTACCTAATCTGCATTTCCAGGATCAAGCAGAAAATGCTGCTGGAATGAAGAACCACAGAAAAGTCTCCCAGATGAGACCCAAAATCTGAGTAATCTTGCGTCTGTTGCCTGCAGTGTGCAGAGAATGCCCTGTCTCATGTCCCTAGCAAGTTAACCTTGCTTGGTTTGGCTATCTGAAGAAGAGAATGTATGAGAAGCAATTTTGTGCCAGTGGAGATACCCTTTCAAGTATCTAGTGTCCAAAATCTTTCAGGCTTTCTGGATAAGAATCAGGACTTTGAGCATAACAGGGAGCAGTTTGCGCTAGATGCAGTTTCAGAAACACTTCTGGTGCAGCTCCAGGCAGAGCCCATTGGAATAATCAGATGAATATTTATACCACAAAATTTGCCATGTTGGACTAGAGCTCTCAGAATCCACAATTTTATGGGATTCTGGGAGTTGTAGTCCAAAGAGGTAGGTTTTGTAAGTTCTTGGGGTGTCCTGATGTGCTCAGGCCAGGCAACAATCTGCTTTATCTCCTTGTTTTTCTCTCCTCCTCCTCCAGGCAGTTACTGAAAGACCCTCAGGTCCTCTTTGCTGGCTACAAGGTCCCTCACCCCCTCGAGCACAAGATCATCATCCGGGTCCAGACTACTCCCGACTACAGTCCCCAAGAAGCCTTCACCAACGCCATCACAGATCTCATCAGTGAGCTCTCCCTCCTCGAGGAGAGGTTCCGGGTAAGCTGGCCTTTTTAAAAATTGAGTCTGGGTATTGCTTTTCGGGGCGGGGGGGGACAACAACGTTAGTGGGTACTTAGGACTACAGGAGTCCTGCCTGTCTTTGTTTAATCTCCTGTTCATGTGCTGCTACTGCAACCCAAGTAAGGTTTGTGTCACAGTTTGGACAAATTACTTTATTTTTAGACTGCAGCTCCCAGAATTCCACAGCCAGCGTGCCCACCTGAAAGGTGAATCCTGGGAGCTGCAGTCCAGGGCCCAAACCCAAATGTTACTCCTAACAACAGTAGACCTAACAGTTGGATTTAGCTCCCCAAAAGTAACTTTTCCACAGAACATGCCACTACAGAGCCAGTAGCCCCTCCCTCATGTTTTAAGTAATGAAGTATAGCTGCAGTACTCAAGCATAAAAAGGAGGAAGGTAGGGGAAGGAAAAGAAAGAAAAGGTTTTTAATTTAGCATAGCTTTTGTAGATATCAATGTACTTCTTCACCAAGTGAAGGACCAAGTGGCAGTACTAGAGGTTGCTTTCTTCAGTAGGGAAGCTCTCTCAAATTGAAATAATTGAAATTTTAGACAACCCTGCACGCTCACCCCAGTAATCAGGCTTTCTGTGAGAAACTGTGTTTTGCTAAATTGCACAAAAAAAAAAAATCCCTCTCTTGTCTTTTTCTTCCAGGTTGCTATCAAAGACAAACAAGAAGGAATTGAGTAGCAACACAATGATGCAATGTGCGCTTGTAAATAAACCTTTTTTTCCCCTTAACTAGCACTATCAAGTAGCAAGCATGTATTAGGTGTTTAAAGCTGAGATCTAGCTAGCTTATATGTTGGCTAATAAATTATGCTGTATTTTTTATCCTGAGTTGCTGGGTTTTTTTTAAAGATTTTGTCCCTTTCACTGAAAAGGTGCCCCCCCACCAAAAAACTGGTATGTTCAGAATTGTTTTATTTAGTGTCATAAGAGATACTTATTTCAAACCACCTCTGGGGAGGTTTCTCCCTTCCTCCCTGTTGCTTTCAGTGTCATGCATTTGTCACAAATGATTCTGAGAGCTCACGAAGGGACTTTGAAGTCATCTGGCTCGGCACAAAAATCTTGCTGCTTCCCTACCCATCGTCTGTCTAGCTTCTGTTTAATTCCTCCCAACTTCCCAGGGAAGAAGCTCTCTTAACCTTGGACTGAAATGTGCTTCCTTGCCATTTCTGCCTGTCGGTTCTAGTGTTCCACGGAAAGAAGAGAGAACAAATCTGCTTTGTCCGCTGCATGGCTTTCAGGTATTTGATTAGTTGCTTTTCTTCCATTTTCAGTTGCTCCTCACAGGTTTCTGCAGTTTTACTTTTTTCTGGCAGTCTTCTTGCTTCTGACTGTGCTGTAATTTGTCAATTTTCTTCTTAAAATTACTGCCCAGAACCAGACACACTACCCGAGCAGTTCAGAATAGAATGGAACCAGTGATTTTTGTGGCCTGGACACGATTCTGCTTTCGTTACCATTGTTTCAGCAGCTGCTTCCTACTGCTGGGCTTAGCTTTCGTACTAACCCGTGTGTGATTTTTCCAGTTTGTTCAACGCCATCCTGATTACTGCAGGGAGAATTTCAACCCTAGGAAGGAAGCCCGACTTCAGGAGTGGGGACGATGCAGCCCACTAAATATTGTTGGACTGCAAAGTCCCAGCACCTATAGGTAGTGTAAGCAGTGGCAGCCACATTGGGAGAGAGACATGACCTAAAACTTCTGTCCTGTTAGCTAGAGACTGGCGAGTAGTAACACATATACTAAGGGCCTTTCTGCACTACACTCTTATAGTCCTATTGTTCCACTTTCAACCTCTTGTGGGATGTGTAGTTTCCTGAGGCCTAAGTGCTCTCTGGCTGAGAATTCTAAATGCCCCCCCAGTGCAAGTCCCAGGATTCCATGGGATGTTGAAAGGGAATGATCGCACTTTAACAGTGTAGGGCAGAAGGGGCCTGAGAAACTGTCTCTTCATATTTGCATCTACGGTATCATCCAGATTTAACTGCTGTGTCAGTAAATTCTATAAATAGGAGTTTACCAACTCTGGAAGCAGGCACCCAGAATCTTGTTGGTGTCTTACCAGTTTGCAGAAGTAGAGTTGTTTATGGAATGGGGAGTTTTCTGATGAGGCATTTCTGTCTGCCCTGTTAGAACTGGTAGTGGTACTCTTCAGCTGAGCATCAGGTTAGGCAGTGCTGCCATTCAACTCAAAGGTGAGCTAACGCCGTCAGTGCATAACTCTGTTTGCTAAGACTCACGCGATGCAACCCGCACGTAGGGTTTTGCAAATTCTTTGTATTTTTGCTACCACAAGCAATAGCATTTAGAGGTTGTGTTGACAACAGTACTGCTGAAAGTAGAGGTCCGCTGACTCAGTCTGCGTGAGCCATCGGCTGCTGGTCCAGTTTCCAAGAAACTGGTTCCTGGCTCATCTGTCACATTAGATAGTTTGAGACGAGCTAGGCAGCAATATGATGCCCTGATCCATCATGCTGGGGTGGAGGAGTTATTGCTGGTATTCGGGCTCCTTTGCCTTCCTACCACCAGCCACAGTGACCTGCCTCAACCAACTTTTCTATCAAATGTGGGCCCTGCTTGGCCTTGGTTGACTTCCAAGAGGTGGTGGGGTGGAGTAGGAGATAACTCAGGGACCTGCAACTTATCCCTAACTTGTAGGGAAGCAAACAGAGCTGGTATCCTTCAGGTGTCAAATTTCATCATCAAAATATCCAAAGAAGGGGCTTCTTAATAGCTCTTGATATGTAGAAAGTGGGGGTTAACAAAGAAAAGTCCCCTTCCATGACCAAGCTTGTGCCATTCTGTATCCGAATCCCAGAAATACAACTGCATGAAATTCAAACCCTCAATCATTGTAGAATTTATTAAATTCTTGGGCAAGAGGGTGTTCCTTGGAATTCAGTATTAACAGGCTGAGGAAATGTTGGTACATCTAAAACTTGGGGGTGGGAGTGGGGGAGAGAAGTAATTTTACTTAATAGAATGCTACCCTCCCGCTGATCTTCTATGCCAGCAGGCCACAGGCCTAGAAAAGTGTTCCCTGCCACTTTTTTGACCTAATTTTAAAATCTGCGTCACAATTACCTCGTATCAAGTTTTATTAAATACTGTCCTTCTATAAAACAAATACACTTAATACACCAATAAAGCAAAGTCACAGTTAAGAGATGTGGGCATTGGCAACAATACACTGTTCTAGCCAATACCTTTGGTTGATTTTCTTGCATTGATACACGTGAACTTAAAATCCCCACCCCACCCCTCCATGGTTATTCTGAGAACCGTCACAAATACTGAACTACTGAAACGTGGATGAAAAAAAGTGGCTCCTCCGGCAGGGCCCAGGCCGGCGCGGCTAGGCCTTCTTCCATATTGCGGCAATGTTGACATCGGTCAGGGCGACCAGATACGTGAAGGTGGGGTCCGTCACCACATTGTTCACCAAGACATCTGTCAGCAGCTCGCCGTTGGCCTTCAGCTCCGGCCACTTCAGAACCTAAGTGAAAAAGATGGCAATAGAAGAAACTTTTAGCAAAACAGAATAGAGGACACAACCCAATACACAATATAGTACTATCCCTTTATATAATTCTTTAATATAATGAACAATATAAGTACAATTTAAGTACAGTTATAACTGTATAAACTGTATGCAGCCCTTCATATTCGATTATGATGAACTAAGAGCATTTTCAACAGCGGTATAAGTTGATCGCACCATCATCCCAGCTTTGCTATGTTCATTAACACCGTTAGTAGGAGAGGCTCTGGCAGAAATCCTGTTGGGCAGTTATGACTACTTAACCTACAGCTATGCATTTGTAATTGCTACCTATTCATGGTCTCTATGTAGTCCCCAGTTTAGGGGCTATATAGAGACCGTGACAATCCCTCAAACCCCACCTACCAGTACGCAGCTGCTGGGGAACGATGGGGGGGTTTGTTCCCCTACCAATCGAGAAGCAGCTCTCTGCGGTCTCCGCCACCACCCCTGCCATGCAAGCAATTTCTGATGCAAGGGGCATTTGTGATGGGGGGAGGTCTTTTTTCTGCCTTTGCAGAACGGGGAGATTGCTCACAGAACGGGGTAGGAGCATCAGCAGCTGCTTATTGATCACCAGAGGACTGCATCCCCATTGACCCTAGCAGCTGCTTACCTGTAAGTGGAGCTGGCTGGAATCCATTACGTTGCACTGTAATTGCAGTGCTACATACCTATTGATCATACAGGATTCCACCAAACGTTTCTAGTCCTAAACAAACAGCATCAGACTTCACTTTATGTTACAGTGAATCCCCCTTTTAAAATTCCCTGTGCTGGCCTTCAGGTCACCAACAGAAAATATGTCCCAGTGTTTTCTGACTGTTGCCATTTCCAGTGTCTTGATCTGAGTCTGTTTTGTTCATTTGGGCTTGAATGTAATAGTCTGCTCTTGCTGGTTCGTGCCACCCAATAATCTGGCCACAGACGGCTGTGAGCAGGGGATTACAACAAACACGGCAGAAAGGCCGGTGGCTTCTGTACCTGCGAAGGCCCTATTCTCTTGGTTGTACAATCTTCCTTGGTGGCACTCAAAGCAGACAAGTGGTTGCTGAGGTCGTACATCCAGACACTTCCTTTCTCATCACCACAGAACACGTATTCTTCGGCTGCAGAAATAAAGGAGAATGCCACAACGTGAAATCAAACACGTGTTTTCAGTAGGGTTGGGATAACTGATAGGGGCCTGTGCCCCAAGAGGGGCCCTTGGGGCAGAAACCAGACCTCATTTTGCTACACGCTAATATCCGCTCCCTCTGATGGCTTTACCCAATCTGGGAATTTCGGGGACGGGATACAGGCAGCTACAATGTTATATCTGCCCAAATGTATCATCTGTTTTGATAAAGGGGCATTTCATTCTGGAAGATATAATGTGCCCGTGGCTGTTTAGTCTGCTTGGGCTGTTCCAAAGCAGCTGCTGGGAGGAGACGAGTGACTATCGGTACCAGCGCTGCCAAGGGATGAAGATGGCAGCTGAGACCTGAGGTCTGTGAGCACACAAGTCAGGGGCTGTCCTTAGCTGGCACTTACTTGGGCACGTACTGAGGGTGAGGTAAGGCAGATCTGTGGAGGACCACTCCAGTTCGGCCAGAATGACAGCTTGCACTGTCCTTCGGCCCCCTTTCCCTTGTTTGAAAGAGCGGCTCCAGCTCCAGAGGTTTATGGAGCCTGTCTTCGAACTCTTGGTCACTGCAGAGGAGAGAAAAAGAATCAGGCCTTGCCAGTCAGTGGGCCTGCTGCCAAGGTAATGCATCTTCCTATAAAATTACCTGTTGAAGAATTGGTCTTGCATTGCCTCACGGGCACTATGAAATTCAATTTCGGGTGAAGTGGCAAAGATAACCAAGTGATGTCTCAGTCTTAAAGCAAAGGTGATGCTACTAGCGCTAATGATTGATTCAACCACACCTGGAAGCTCACAACAATCCACAACACAACTGTAACAAATTCCGCTCAGTTCATGTTTATCAATCAGACTTTTAATATTAGATTCTGTAAAACAAGGTACATGTCTTGTGTGGAGCACCTAGAAGTAAGGTGGGGAAGTTTAGACATAGTTAGGGGGCCTGTTCTGTTGAGTTCATGTGTATTCAACTAGTCTCAGATGGCAAAAGGTAGGTGTGTGGCACACAATATACAAGGGCAGCACAAAGCATAGACAAGCTTGAAACTTAGTACAGTAGGCCCACATTTAACACAAGTTCATTTAACGCAGTTTCAGTAATATGCAGCGGTGGGGGGAGCGGGTGTTGCTCCTGCTCTCATTTGAGAATGAAACAGCAGGATCTACACACAGACACACAAACATACTCTGTGTCCCTGCCAAAGCAACTGGACAGTCTTGTGATTGTTGGCACTGACACCACCTTGTCCAGCAGCTTTGGCAGGGACATGGAGTAGGGTTTCTTAGTGCCTCTGCTATGTAGCTAAGTATATGTAAAATTATGTAGGCCATGACAGAGGACTAGTGGATTTTTAGAATAAGAATGTATTTTATAAAGGCTTGGTCTAATATGGCTGCAGAGGCAGGTCTGACTGAAAGTGGTTAGCTAGTAAAATCTCTGCAGTCCATGTGCTGGGTGAATAAGATTCCCAGAGGTCATAAGGAGCGGGCTCATTGTCCCGTGCTTTGTCTGCAGTAATGGGAAAGCAATAGGCTTTCCCTGCTTGCCTTTTCAAGCATAACTGTTGTTTATTATCATTAGCAGTTTCCTAATTAAAATACATCATATCATAGATGCATAAAATGCAACAGTGTGGCTGTAATTCTCTTGATGACTTCACAGAATCGTAGAGTTGGAAGAGACCCCAGGGGCCATCCAGTCCAACCCCCTGCTATGCAGGAACACCCATCAGAGCACTCCCAACAGATGGCCATCCAGCCTCTGCTTAAAAACCTCCAAAGAAGGAGACTCCACCACACTCCACAGAGGGAGCAGATTCCACTGCCGGACAGCTTTGACAATCAGGAAGTTCTTCCTAAGGTTCAGGTGGAATCTCCTTTCCTGCAGCTTGAATCCATTGCTCCTTGTCCTACTCTCTGGAGCAGCAGAAAACAAGTCTGCTCCCTCCTTGACATGACATCCCTTCAAATATGTAAACATGGCTATCATGTCCCCTCTTAACCTTCTCTTCTGCAGACTAAACATACCCATACTTATGCTAGTCTAAAGGGGTATATCGTACCATAATTATTTTCTTCCAGAGTTGTGCACTATCTCCTCATGCAACTGATTTTCTTAGGTTCTTCCAAAGTCAAAGAGAACTTTGACCTATGTCACCGGTTCACAGGAAAGTTTGAGACCTGGGGAAGCTTGTCTGCCTCTATCTGCTTCCAAGTTGCAAAATATCTAAATATTATTTCTCACCTACAATATCTTCATTTAGAAAAGCCAGGCCATCCACTCGATGGGAAGAGGTCTCATTCCCCTCATCATCTGGGAACTGAAACTCCACTTCGAAAGATCTGAAACATTGGAAAGAGCAGAGTGGTATATAAAAGGCAAAACAAATAACCATGCCCGCTGTGTGGTTACTGCAACTCTAACTAAGGTAAGAACAGGTTGCTTACCTGTAACTGTGGTTCTTCGAGTAGTCATCTGTGCCCTCATACATTAGGAGCTTTCGCGCCTGCGCGGTAGCGTTTGGAAGATTCTAGAGCTCGTTAGCTTTGGCGGGAACCCCTCCCCCACGCCGGTGCTGCGCATGCTCCTCCCGCCGACTAACGGTCTCTCCTCAGTTCTGGTCCGCCGAAGCAGATGGGACCTGAAAAGGCAGGGCGGGGATGTATGAGGGCACAGATGACCACTCGAAGAACCACAGTTACAGGTAAGCAACCTGTTCTTCTTCTTCATGGTCTCTGTGCCTCATACATTAGGAGACTGTGTAGCTTACCAGTAGGATGGTGGGTCAGGTCCCAGATCCTAGAGCACAGAAGCCAGCACAGCACGTCCAAACCGGGCATCTCTCCTGGACCGGCAGTCGAGCCTGTAGTGGCGCACGAAGGTTGACGGCTGGGACCAGGTCGTCACATGGCAGAGTTCCGACAGGTCGACGCCTTGCAGGAGGGCAGCAGATGTCGCCACGGCCCTGGTGGAGTGGGCCCGAAGCAGGTCTGGCGGAGGCTTCCTGGCAAGCTCGTACGCCAGTTGAATAGTCTGTACCACCCACTTAGAGAAGCGCTGGGTGGATACCTTGTGGCCTCTCCGGCGCCTGCCATAACAGACAAACAGGTGGGGTGTCTGTCTGTAGGCTGCAGTCTTGTCTTTGTAAAAGGCCAGCGCCCGATGCACGTCCAGGGAGTGGAGGGACCGCTCCAGAGGTGTCGTCGGGTCCGGGTAGAAGGCCGGCAGGATGATGTCCTGGCTCAGGTGGAAGCTGGACACCACCTTCGGCAGGAAGGAAATGTCAGGCCGGAGGACCACCTTGTCCCGATGAAAGACCAAGTATGGTTCATCGCACCGTAGCGCCGTCAACTCTCCCGCCCGCCTTGCAGAGGTGACGGCCACTAGGAACGCGGTCTTCATCGCGAGCAGCCTGTCGTCCGTCGTGGCCATGGGCTTGAAGGGCGGCCTCGTCAGCTGGGACAGCACCAATGACAGCAACCACGGCGGTAGCGGCGGCGATACCGGCGGGTAGAGGTGCTGCAGGCCCTTCAGGAACTGCTTGACGGTACCGTCCCTGAAGAGAGTGGCCGACGGGGATCGTGGCGGCTGGTATGCCACGATCGCGGCGAGGTAGACCTTGAGTGATGGGAAGGCCAGGCCCTGTTGCCGGAGGTGCAGGAGGAAGCGGAGCACGGTACGCAGGGTGACAGGCGATACCGGCTCTCAACGTTCCTCGGCGAAGGCCACGAAGTGCTGCCACTTGTAGTGGTAGTTCCTTCGCGTGGACTCCTTCCTGGCCGCGGTCAAGACGTTCCT
This sequence comes from Iguana delicatissima, assembly GCA_948472985.1. Taxonomy (NCBI): domain Eukaryota; kingdom Metazoa; phylum Chordata; class Lepidosauria; order Squamata; family Iguanidae; genus Iguana; species Iguana delicatissima. The sequence continues at coordinate 99,711 of CAOKZL010001875.1, read as the reverse complement.
GATGGCCGGGTCGTCTAGGGCGATATCCTCCAGGCACGGAGGGCCAACACTGCCAGGTCCGGGTGCAACAACAGTCCGTCGGAGTGGGACAGCAGGTCCGGTACCGTGGGAAGCCTGAGAGTCCTGCCCCGGGCGGCCTCGATCAGGGGTCCGAACCAGTGCTGCCTCGGCCAGTATGGTGCCACAAGGATCGCATCCGCCCGGTCCGCGATGATCTTCGCGATCACGTGGCCCAGGAGCAGGAACGGAGGGAAGGCGTAGATCAGCCCTTCGTCCCACGGAAACTGGAACGCGTCGCCGATGGAGCGGCGATCGTGGCCGGCCCTCGCGCAGAACAGGCGGCACTTTGTGTTCTGGCTGCTCACAAAGAGGTCGATGGCCGGCTCGCCCCATCGGTCCCGAAGCATCCGGAAGGCCTCGTTGGACAGGGACCACTCGTGGTGGGAAGTGGTGTCCCTGCTGAGCGCGTCCGCTGTGGTGTTCTCCTGCCCCGCCGGGTGAACCGGCACAGGGTGTATCCGGAGTGGGACGCACCAGTTCCAAAGGTCGAGGGCAATGCCCAGCAGCGTGGTGGAGTGCGTCCCTCCTTGCCTGTTCACGTAGCAGACCGCCGTCATGTTGTCGGTGAGGATCAACATCGTGCGTCCCGTGACCAGGTGTCGGAACGCTCTCAGGGCCTTGTGGATCGCCAACAGTTCAAGAGAGTTGATGTGGAGGAACAGCTCGTCGTCCATCCACCGTCCTCGGACCCAGAGATCTCCGGTGTGCGCTCCCCAGCCAAAGAGCGAGGCATCCGTCGTTACCGTGACCGACGGCCTGGGTTCGGGGAACGGCATGCCTGACAGGAGGTTCCTGTACGACTGCCACCACAGGAGCGATCCGCGTACCTGTTGGGGCAGGCGGTATCGGCGGCGCTGGTCATCCCAGAGTGGATCGAAGGCCCTGACGAACCAGTGCTGGAGCGGCCGAGCGTGTAACCTGGAGAGGTAGGTTACGGCGGTGGTCGAGGCCATGTAGCCGAGGAGCTGTTGGATCCTCCTCGCTGACACCATCGAGGCCTCAAAGACAGTGGACGCTGCCCGACGAAGCGTCTGCGCCCTCTCGTCTGGGAGGAAGGCCCTTGCCGATACCGAGTCAAGGGTTGCCCCGATGAAGTCGAGAACCCGAGTGGGCTCGAGATGGGACTTCTTGGGGTTGACCCTGAGTCCGAGCCGAGTGAGAAGAGACAAAGTCCGATGAATGTCCCTGTACAGTTTCTGTCTGCAGGATGCCACCAATAGCCAATCGTCCAGGTAAGGGTAGACGGAGACGCCCTTCGTCCGCAGGAAGGACACGATCGGAGCCATGCACTTGGTGAACACCCACAGTGCGGAGGAAAGTCCAAACGGGAGCACCCAGTACTGGTAGCTGGTGCCATCGATCGCGAACCAAAGGTATCTCCTGTGCTGCGGGCGGATCGAGATGTGGAAATGACGCAAACCAGTCTCCTCGCCGGAGGAAGGGGAGGATCGAGGGCAGCGTGACCATCTTGAACCTCTTGGGGCGGATGTATTCGTTCACCCCTCGGAGGTCTAGGATGCGCCGCAGGGACCCGTCCACCTTCGGCACTGTGAAGTACCTCGAGTAGAAGCCGGTGGTCTTGGCTGAAGGCGGGAGCCTCTCGATCGCTCCCTTCTCGAGGAGGTACTGGACCTCTTCCAGTAGAGCCGAGCTGGCCGGGGTGGAGTAGTAGACACCCCGTGGCGGAATATCCTGGAACTCGATGGCGTACCCCAGGCAGACGATGGTAAGTACCCAGGAGTCCGCAGTGATCTCCCGCCAGCAGTCGAGGTGCCTGGCCAGGCTCGGGTGGTGGAAGAGTTCTACCAGAAGGGCGAAGGATGGCACGGGTGGAGTCCTGCGAAGGCCGTCAAAACCGGGACTTCACTCCGGAGGACGACTTCTTGGACGACGAAGATGGCCGTCGTCTGGAAAGCCTCCTCGAAGCCGAAGATGTCGACGGCCTCGACGCGGTCGACCGCGGGGACCGCGGCTGGTACGCTGATGAAGAGGAGGACCTTCTCCACGTAGGCCTCGGCTGGAAAGAGCGGCGAGACTGGGCAGGCTGGTTAATACCCATCTTCTTCGCTGTCAACCAGGCCTTGACGAGGTGATCCATAGCCTCGTCGGTGGAGGTGTGGAAGAGCCCTTCGCCGTTGAATGGAAGATCTTCAATCCGTTGACGGCTGTCCTCCTGAAGCCCAGAGGACCAAAGCCACACGTGGCGTCGGAGAGCAACGGCACCAACCATCACCCTCGAGGTAGCCTCCACGGCGTGCCTCGAGGTGGCGATCTGCTGTGTAGCCACCGCAACGGCCTCGCCAAAGATCTGTGTGGCTGAGGTGCGTGACTCCTCCGGCAAGTCAGCAAGGAGTGGAGCGAGTTGGTCAAAAAGGTTCCGATGGCAGGCCGCGAGGCATGCCATCGTGTTCACCGTCCTGGCCACCAGGGACGATGCCGAATAGAAACTTCGGCCGAAGGCATCGAGCTTCCGTCCTTCACGGTCCGGAGGGGTGGTATGCGCTCGGTTGCCCCCTTTCGTTTGAGCCGACTCGACCACGATAGAGTTCGGTACAGGATGATTGAAGAGGAACTCCGCGTTCTCCTTCTGGGTCCTGTAGAGATGCTCTAGCCTATGTGAGATAGGCTGTGCTGACGCCGGCTTCGCCCACGGCTGCTTCATCACTTCCACCAGGGGTGGTAGGAACGACAGCGGTGCGGTCGATGGTGGGCGGGCTTCCAAGTACTGGAAGACCGGGTCCTTGTGGAGCAGGTTCGGTCACCTTCAGGCCAAGGGCTGTGGCCATCCGGAGGAGGATCGCAGAAAACCGGCGGATGTCCTCCGGTGCAGACTCCAGGCCTGGTTCTCCGAACCCCAGTGGTGGGGATTTGTGAGAAGAAGGGGTGGACTCAGCAGAGTCAGAGTCTGAGTCGTAAGAGTCGCCGGATGGTGATGGCGACCTCTCCGCCTCCTTCTCCTCAGCCGGCCTATGGGCCGGAGGTGCCAGGGTGACAGCTGGAGCTGCAGGCTGCGTTGGTACCGGTGCAGCCGATGTCGTGACCGGTATCGGAGTCACCTGCAGAGGCACGACCGCGGGCCTAGGACGGTGTGCCTCCTGCGTGGTAGAAGTCGCAGCTACCACCGGCTGGGCCACGGTGGGCTGTGGCGTCGGGCGGGTAGCTGTGGCCGTCGTCCGCGGTGGTAGAGAAACAGCCCTGTAGCGGGGTGAGGGCTCCCGGGACCGACGGTGACTCAGCGAACGATGCAGCGGTGACCTCTCATAGCAGGGGTAGTGAGCCTCCCGCGGTGGCGAGCGAGACCGGCGATGAGGTGACCAGTACCTTGGATCTGGATGGTACCGGTCCCTGTAAGACGGTGAATACGAATAGTATGAGCCGGCCAGCTCATGCCACACCTGCTCCTGGGCGTACCTCCCTAGGTAGGCAGGAGAGTAGGCGCTCTCGCCCGAGCGACGCCTCCCCAGGCGCATCTCCCGATATCGCGGGGATGGAGGCCTGGCCCGCTGCTCCGGCGAGCGGGACTTGTCACGTCGAGAGGCTGGGTGCTGCCTGACCACAGCCTCCTCTCGGCGTTCTGCCGAGGGTGGACAGCGACTCGGCGGAGTGATCTCCGTGATCAGCTCGGGCGGTTGAGGAGGCAAGGCCTGCACGACCTGCTCCTCGTCCAACACCTCGAGGACTTCCTCTTCCTCCGGAGGCTCCTCTTCCTCAGGGAGCTCCATTAGTTGAGGTTCCTCGGCGGGCTGGGTGGGTGGTGGAGTCGGGGGTCGCACCACCATCGGTGAAGAGCGCCGTTTCTCTTTTCTCTTCTTCTTCTTCTTCTCCCCCAGGCCCTCAGTGGCGGGGCGCTTCTTCTGGGCCGTGGTCAACGGCCTGGAGGAGGAGGTTGAGGCCTGCGAGCCCGCAGGGTCCTCACGTGCCCAAGTTGCCGAGATCTTCGGTATCCTCGGCAACTTCATTATCGGTACCGAGCCCGGTACCGATACCGACGAGGTCGAGGGCACGGCAGCCGCCGCTGCTGCCGCAGAAGAAGAAGAGGACGGGCGTTTCTCGGCCATCGTCTCCGGTCTCTGGACGCGAAGAGACTCCTCCCAACAGTGGGATTTAAGCCTTGCCGCCCTGTTGTGGAGAGTCTAGTGTATAAACTCTCTGCAAATGGAGCAGGCCTGAACGTTGTGCCCCTCACCCAAACAAATCAGGCACTCAGAGTGTCGGTCAGAGAGAGCGACCTTCCTTCCACAGGAGGCACAGTGTTTGAAGAGAGCCGACATATACCGGAGGCAAGGTAAGAAAACAAGAGTCCGAGAACGCCAAACACAGTCCGAGATCCGAAATCGTAGTCAAAGCCAGAAAAAGGTCAAAAACCGATCGAGAAAGTACCAAAGCCAAGTCTGAAATCTGTGAGGGGTAGTCAAAAGCCAAAACCGAAGTCGAAAAACACCAAAAGCAGAATCGAAAAGCAAGCCAAGAAGCAGAACCTTCTGTACGCTGAGGCGGACAAGAAAGAACTGAGGAGAGACCGTTAGTCGGCGGGAGGAGCATGCGCAGCACCGGCGTGGGGGAGGGGTTCCCGCCAAAGCTAACGAGCTCTAGAATCTTCCAAACGCTACCGCGCAGGCGCGAAAGCTCCTAATGTATGAGGCACAGAGACCACGAAGAAGAACCAAATATTGCTCAAATAGGGCTAGTCTCAGTTTTCAGCCTGTGTTCTTTTTTACTCTCTCTTTTCTTCTTTCTTTTAAAGCAAGCTTGTAGTCTTGCTTTTTGCTGTAGTTCTTGGTTTTTCAGAGAACATCTGGAAACATCTGGACTACAGCAATTACACTGTAAACCACCACGAGGTGGGGCTTAGAAGCAGGAGTCATGCTGTACCTAGGAGAGTGCTAGGTTCAATCTGCAATCTCCAGCCAAAAGAAGTACGGAGGTACGTAGGAAAGACTTCTGTCCAAGACCCTGGAAAGCCCCTGCCAGTCCCAATAATACTGGACCAGATGGAGAAACAGCCTGACCTGAACTCAAGCAGCTTCCTATTTCCTGGAGAACCTTATGTTCTGTGGTATCTGATCCAATGTGAAGGCAGAGTATTGGGCTTGATACTGGAAGAGGCTGGCTAAAAATCTCACCTTCAAACATAAAATTCAGCAAATGAGCTTGGGACAGATCACAAGTGCTCTGCCCAACGACAGACAAAAACCACAAAGACACCTGTACCCACGGAAGTGCACAGAAATTAGGTAACTCGTATATGTGAGCCACAGAGAAGGATCATGATTCGGCAAGGTTCCTATGCTTATTTCCCGATTTTAGTCAAACTGGTAAGGATTTCTTATTTTTAGACTAGAAGCTATATTCAGTATTAGGCTTTCCCTGATTCTGAAGGAACTGTACTCGCACCGTCTTATGGTGCTTGAAAAATTAACATGTATCACACAGGGCTCCTGGCTGAAAGGGAAAGTTCCAAGCTGACTCACCATTTAAATGGGATACAGGCATTTTATAAAAGGTATCAGTACATTAGCCCTGCACATACATTTAGCAGTATGAATGGGGGTTTCGGTGACTTAATTACTTTCCCTCCCTGGTAACGTTAGGCCTAAGTTACTCACTTGTTTTTTGGCTGCTTATCGTCCAGTCTGATATCCCAGGCAAAGCAGCCTTGCTCACAGCCAGCCACCAAGTACCGGTCCGGGCACGAGGGTACAAGGGCAATTCGCAGAGGTGTCGTGACCGTCTCCAGCACCATCAGCTGCCTGGCAAATGAACAACATTTTACTTCCCACCTTTCACTAACAGTTCACCCCTTGGCAGATTTAAAACGCATTCTGAATTTGTCATTACCTTTCTTTGAAATTATAGTCACAGTCTGGAACACCGATGTCCCACATGCATATTTTCTTGTCATAGGAGGCAGCTGTGAGTGAGTGGCAGAGGATGGGAGAGAGGAAGAGAAGAAGGGCAAACAGGCTGATGAGAAGGTACCAAAACATACAGACAGCCTTCCAATTAAACAACTACTACTGCTTGTCTGGAGACCCTCCCACAGGCTCCTTGTTTCTGCTCTCTGTTTATCTCACCTCCTCCTGCTCCTCTTCTTCTCTTATCCATTTGAAACAACTGCCAGGGAGCCAACCCTGTTTCCAGAAAGCACCTCTCACATTTAGACAATGTGTATCAGAGATAAGTCACACTGAGCTGAAGGATGGGATCTGAATCCTACATGGGGCTAGGATATATTAGGTGGGCCTTGGAGGAAAAGGAGGAGGAGAGAACCGAACCTAGTCCTCCAATGTGAAAAATGAAAAAAAAAATACCGACTTTTCCATTAAATTAAGAGATGTTACCATGCTGAGGCGCAGAGAAGAATACACTGCAGACTGTACACAGATAAAAGCATGCCCATTCTAAAAGAAGTGCTCTCACTAGATCAATGAAAACCATGGCCAAGATCCTGCATCGGGAGATGTTGCTGTAATGTCACACTTTCCCTCGAAACCTACAGCTCCTCCTCACATGGAGAAATCTCCCAGGTGCTGGACAGCAATGAGATGCTTCTCACAGAACCAGAACACAGGCAGTGGCAGGCCTGCTCTCCAGCACCTCAGAACTTGCAGGGCTGGCTGCATGGCTTAAAAGGTATGTTTTGGGAGGCACTTTTGGTTGTTGCAACAGTGCTATGACTGTAAAAGTGAATTAGTGTACTTACGATGTCATAAGTCAGGCTCATGACATCATAATAACTCAACAGAATGACAGCCTAAGTCTTTACAGGAAGCCCCTGCCTTTTAGGACCCTATTATCCAATGAATCACTCCTTCAATGCTTCTAAACAAATTCCATTCATTTGATGTGGGGTACGCTCTTTGGTCTACAGAGGCTTGCCTGGGACCACTTGTCACACACCCACTCTAAACTCTTGCCTATAGAAACAGTGGACCTGCCGGTTGAATTAACAGAACTTGTATGTAAAGTTCTTTTTGCCTATGGTGTGTGTGTGTGTGTGTGTTTGTGTACATATGAGCGCCTCTATCCCACTGCTGGTTGGGCGGGGAAGGAATATCACCCCAGCTCCACTCCCCATGTGTGTGCATGCCTCCGCCCAAGCCAATTGGCTCCCTTCACTTGCCTCCATGTTGTCTCTGGCCTCTTTTGGCTCTCTCCCTGCCGCTGCCCCAGGAAGGGCAAAGGAGTCTCTGGCAGAGTGTGAGTAGTCAGCCTGTATCATCAGGGAGCATTGAGGGGTGAATGGAGACAGGAAAATATTATCTCCTGGATTCATGGGAAGGGTGTGTGTGTGTGTGAGAGAGAGAGAGCGCGAGAGAGCGAGAAAGAGAGATCCCCTTCTTTTCTGAGCACATAATAGTTCTACATTTTCACCATTTCCTGGAGTTCTGCTTTCCAACCATTTCAGCTTTCTGACAGTGCTCCAGTCCCTAACCTGTCCCTAACCAAGTGGAGGAGTCTGTATTTTCTTTGAAAAAAATGCTTTGAAATAATTTTTCTTCCCATGGGTTTATTTTTACTTTTTTAAAACTTGTGTACTTTATATCCGGCCTTTCTCTGACCACGACATCAAAGGAACTGCCCAAAGAGAAAGAATCAGACTAATTAGAATGCAGATGAACTTTGACTTCCAGTACTCACAGGGAGACTTCACTCTATAAAAGCCCGCCTCATCTCCCCACAACCCCCTAGGCACCATACTAAAAAACTCAATGTTTCAGCTAGGCTGCCATCAATTTTGTATCCTGTACTGCAAACAACAGGACTTAAGCATCAGATTGCAGAGATAAGCAACTGCTGCCTGTGCTCAGCACCTATTCACTACACAGCTAACTAAATCTGAACTCTTTACATCAAGCAAACCTCTGCAGTATTTCTGTGGTTTGAATCACCTGACCATCCAGCAGCAAACTGGCAAAATTTGGATCCTGCAACTGCAAAATTCTGGCTGCACTAAACGAAGAATCCAAGCCGTGCAGACAAAGACAGCATTTCACCTATCAAAACCCTCTTGCAAAGGGCACCTCTGACTAACCCAGACTGGGATAGACTTACTGAACAGATGCGTCTCGCTGACTGGACTGAAGCAGGCAGTAGCGATGGGCTTCTTGTGAGCCTTGATCTCTCCATAGCAGTAATCGGCAGTCACGTGAATAAGCTTCACGATGCCACGTCTCCCAGCAGCCGCCAGAACATTGTGCTTTTTCTTTCTCCCATCGCTTGTCACCATTGTCAGTGTTGTCCACGCAACAGTGTAAAACTCCTAGGGGCCGGGGGAATGGAAAGTATTAGGTAGCGCATGAGACAATACCATATTTTGGGCTGCAACTCTCATATAAAATGGGGAAGGATGCTCAGACCTACAGTCCAACAGCAACTAGAGTTCCTCTGTAGTTCCTGAAAAGAGAAACCACCAGCTATAAAGCTTTGGGGGCACAGAGGCTTTGGCTAAACTCTGACTCTAGTTAAACAAGCCTAACACACAAAATATCCTACTTTACGTGCAATCTATATAAAACTGTAGTGGTGGTGAGAAGTGGGCCTAACTTTTATAAATATAATATTTATTTATTTATATAATTTATAAACTTTCATATATATTTTAAAAAACTAAACCAGATGAAATCTAGTGGTGATTGGTATGCAAGCCTCTATAAGAATTTGGCTCAAGTGGTATCAGACAGAAGCTTTCAACACAGACTGGACTCCTGTCAGCTTGCTATATACCTGCTCCTGTTTAAACAGCCATTGTCAGCATTTCACAGCTCCTCCACATCCAGCTAAACCTTCCTTGTTGCAACTTTCTGTGTTGTTGCTATGTAGGCATCCAATATTCTGTTTCATATTTCAGTTCCTAATTTTTAGACGAAGGGGCGTCTTAAATTTTGTTTGCTGCGTACATTTTATATGCTGATTTTAATGCTTTTATATTGGCAGTGCAGTTGTATTCAGACACAAGCAATGCCTCCAATATTCCATCAAGTCTTAACTTGAACACCTAAATTTGCAAACTCTAGTTTGCAATCATCCAGTACAACAGAACAAGAAAAACTGGTTCAAAGTAGGTTTGGCACTAACTATAATTTGACTCCCATCAGCCAGTATATTTGAACAGAAAAAAACTGGTTCAAAGTAGGTTTGGCACTAACTATGGTTTCACTATATAGAATAGGAAAAACTGGTTCAAAGTGGGTTTGGCACTAACTATTGTTTAACTAGATAGAATAGGAAAAACTGGTTCAAAGTGGGCTTGGCTTGAACATGACACGATATCCAAACTGACAGGTCATGATTCAAGCCAGAAATTGGAAGTTATATTTTGCCCTGGTAACTGTCCCTCACAACCAGTCAGCATAGTTAGTGAACATCCCAGATTGGGAATTCTGAGAGCTATACTCCCAAAATAGCTTTCTGAAGCTCTGCTTGCAGCCGCAAACTGCTTCCAGTTTGGTTCCAGAAACCCACTGCTTTTGCCTAGTGTGTTTTGAAGTGCAAAATTCAACACAGCATCTGAAACTCGACCAACTGTTGCCTATCAAGAGACTTTCCTGCACTAATTCCTCAACAACCAGAAAGCCAATGGATGCATGTTCCACTAAATAGGCACAAACGTGACATTCTTGCTTCCCTACCTCCCCAGCTACTTTGTACTTTTTCAAGACAATGCCCGTCTCACAGTCCACCAAACACACTGAGTCCCCGCCACATGTTGCTGCTGTCCTGGATGAGCTCACCACAGGGTCTGAAAAAGTAAAACCAAAATAACTGTAACCTTCTTGTCAGCATAACCCTAATATTTTCATTTAGGTTTTTGGTCCCTAGTAATGTGATGCAACTATTATAACAGGTGCATATATTATGCCACTGGTATCTAATGCCACATTTCTAAGATGCAAAAAGTTGCACAATCTCTGAAGTCACTGAGTATATTTATCCTCACTGGAAAAAAAATTGGGGAATCTGAGGATGACAGTATTTACCCTCAACCTAGTGGGCTATGCATGGAATGTAAACTTTCCAGAACAAGCATAATTTTTTATTTCCACGTCATAGTCCTTGACCAAAGACTGCAGATGTTCTATATAACCAGTGATAAAGTGTGTCAATTTACATTCTAGTATAAAACACTATCTAAAGCAGAGGTGGGAATCATGTGGCTGTCTAAATGATGTTAGGTTGTAACTTCCAGCATTCTTCAGCACAAGCTATGCTGGCTGGGGGCTGGTGGAAGTTGTATCTCAGTAAGGGAGGCATGATTTCCACCCCTGACCTAAACCACACAGCAAGACCTCGGCAATTTTCACACAAAAGTTCTCCTGCTCTCTCAAGCACCTCTGATTATTTTTTCCCCTGGTTCCTATGCAAGGAACTCCTTCCTCAAGATTGTCTGTGGTGCTAATTTTCTCCCTTCTTTTGAAATCCATCCTCAAAACCTTTGGCTTACCCCAGACTTCGTTCAAAAGGTAAACAAGTTAAACATGTATAACTGCTTGTGCCCATATCCACCTCTCTCTCTCTCTCTCTCCCTCTCCCTCTTGTCTTTGTCCCAAACCTTTATAGCTTGTTTGATGTGGTATGTTCTTTGAGAATGTCCTGAAGAGACTGAAAATGGATTTCCATAAATCAAGGCCTTGTGTTCAGTGCTACATCTGTCACTGTATAGCACATATGTTTTCTGCCGTTAGCTGCCCTGAGAACTCAGTATTACTGCAAGGTAACACTATCAGTAAATAACAAACCTCTCACTACCCCAAGATGCCCTCTAGCTATGTATTCACAGGGACAAACAGGCAAAGTCACCTTGCCACATCAGAAAGATGTGTACAAACCAAGCCTTAAGAAACCATAATTCAGCCTTCCTTCCATTTCCTCTCTTGTCTTTTCAACTGTGAGACTATCTAGAACAGCAGCCTGTGCCTGCTTAAAAACGCTGTTGCTACCTGAAATGTTCATCATAGGAAGAGGTTATTCCCTGGAACTATTCCCCTGGGATAAGAAAACAAGCAACTTGATAGGAAGAAAATCAACTCATTTGAAATTCAGTGGTGGAGGAGAGTTCTGTGGATACTATGGGCTGCCCAAAAAACAAATGAATGGGTTCAAGAGTAAATCAATCCTGAACTCTCCCCAAGATGCCTAAACTGAAAACATCATACTTTGGACATATCATGAGGTGACATGACTCATTAGAAAAGACCATAATGCTTGGCAAGGTGGAAAGCAGTAGGAAAAGAGGAAGACTGCACTACAGGGGGATGGACTCAATCCAGGAAATCACATCCCTGAATCTGCAAGACCTGAGCAGGGTGGTTGATGACAGGGTGACTTAAAGAGTCTTTCATTCACAGGGTCACCTTAAGTCACACTCACCTTTTCTTGTCCCACAGTCCAGAGGGGGCTCAAAGACACAGGCCCATAACTGGGTTTTGAAGTCGTCTCTGTTGTTGCCTTTACTGTGACACTGTAGGAAATGGACAGGCTCCAGGCTGATTGTCTCCTAGAAGAAAGCAGACTGTTTCAAACACAAAAGGGCACATGGCCTTGATAAGGGACATGATTTATTTTTCTTGGACAGACTGTCTTCGTACCCTGAGGAAGGGACCATCTTTTTTCAAAGCAGAGAGAGACAACACATGAAGGAAGGAAGAATAGGACAAAAAATAAATGAGAGAAACAACTACACAGTTCTGTTATGCTTTATGCTCACTGCCTGTAAAAGAGATCTATCTAATAAGCTAGCAGAAGACTGGAGTGCTACTAGTTTCAATCCAGATCCTCATTTTGGATCTTTCCTGTTTCCACTCCATTTATGGAATGTCATGTTCTTGGGACTTAGCATCCAGCTCTCTTACAGGAATAAGGCCTTGAGGTTCAGAGGGGGGATGGATATTGTCACACCTCCACCCTCAATCTCTTCAAATAAGTGACATTGTCGGCTATTGGGGATGCTGAGATTGGAGATCGCAGGCTACAGAAGTTCACACAGCTGTAGGAATAGAGGAGGTGGCCTAATACTGATTCCATCCTGCCCAGTATGATCAACTGTGACCAGCAGCCAAGGCATATCAGGGATACAGGCAGGATTTTCCCCAGCCCTACCTGGAGATGCCTAGTATTGCCTGGTTATTTCCATCCAAATCCTAACCAGGTTTCCTTTTACTTAGCTTCTGAAATCTGAAATCAAATACGTGGTCGGTGTATTACAGACAGCTATGTACTAAGCAATACAGTATTTTCACCATATTACCTTAACAACATTCACATTCTATATCAATTTCTAAGGGGACATATGTGACTTGAAGGTCTGGATCTCAGTAAGCAATCCATATGGACCTGGCTATACCACTGCAGACAGCAGATGAGGTCTTACAGGACTGAATGCTCCAAAATGCACAAAGAAAACTAATATTTCAGGAAGCAGGTTACTGGAACTCTTCAGCCTAACATCAGGTTAACTTTGTACAGGGCTTTTTTCTTTTTTTTTTATTCTTTTTCTTTTCTTTCTCTTTTGGTATGGAAGAACATTCTATCACGTCAGCCCTCATCTGCAACTTGAAGCTCACAACTAGTGACAGCAAGTCCTCAAACAACAGAATACACCTGCGTAAATAGTTCTGTACAGTTTAATACTTTTTTAAAAAGTCTTTTCATTAGCGATGTATTTATTAGATGTCATATGCTGAGATTTTATAATGTGTTCAGAATCCAACTTGCTTCTACATTGGGAAAAATATGATTTATCCCTATTCAGAGCTTCTCTATAACTCAAAACACATGTCGAGATCCTTAACAACATCATTTAACAGATCAGATCTTCCTCACTTTCCTTTCCCTGCACGTTTTCATTATAGAGCTCCCTTTGTTTTCTGGTATTTGTGGCATTTTGCAGGCCCAGAACCTCCTTATTTTAAGAGCTGACATTTTAGAACTCTCCTGCCCTCGTTAAGCCCCCTGGGTTGAAAGCTGTCCTGGTACCTCGCCTTCCAAGTCCTTGACCGGACTGCTACAAACATCTCTCCTGTCCTCTTCTTCTTTCTCTTTGTGCTCCTCTTTCTGGTGGCTGGACCTTTTGTGACTTTGTGCTTTTGGAAGCCGCCCTCCGTTTCGGTGGGCCCCCCCAGGATCTTGGCTGGCCTGAGATTCCTTGGCCTGAGGGCGAGATGATTTCCCCCCTCGGAGCTGCGCTCGTCCTGCAAGCGGCTGGACTTCTTGGGCATGGGAGAGGCCTCCTCCTTGGAACTACTCTGAGAGCGGGATTTCTTGCTTGCAGTCGTTCCTTTGGAGCGAGCTCCTTTCCTCTTGCTGGGGATTATTGTGCCCTACTCAGAAAAAAAAAACATCAGCAACTTCTAGCTACCTCACTCATTCCCCCTCACCCCAAACCCACAAGTAATACCCAATGCAGAAAGTGACTTGCTTAGCACAACAACCTGCAGAAGCTTAAATTCTCATTTGCAAAGATCTGAAAAGCTTTCTCTCGTTTCCAAAACATAGGGCACAATCCATTGGGGCCTCTCCCTACTGAACTTTAACAAGATCTGAAGGGCTGTCCTTCATACTCCTGTGACAAGATACCCCTGAGGGCCATTGGGTCCAAAAAGTGGTGATGCTGTATTTTCCCTCCCACCACCTGTTTCTCTAAACACAGTACACAGACGACCATGTTGCCAAGAAAGAAAGAAAGAAAGAAAGAAAGAAAGAAAGGTCACGCCATGGTGCCCTTTCTACTGGGTAACAGATAATCGGTACTGAGTCAGAGCCCAATCCCCTGTAGCTGTATCTCTCCCTATTTCTATCCCTCCCTTGAGCAACCAAGGTAGATATGGGTGGGAAGGGAGGATTTCTTCAGAGACCAGCTTGAATACTTTCTGCTTAGGAGCATATGAAGTTTCCAGACAACTGAATCATCTTGACTAATCCTGTCTATTCTGGAGGCCAGCACCTGCCCAAGATCTCAGACAGAACACCTTCTCGCCCCTGTTTCCTGAGGATTGTTAACTGGAGATACCATAGACTGAATCAGCATCTTTCTGCACAAAGACCATATAGGCTTTTATTTCCTCAAGTAACTTGGAAGAGTGCCCATGAGTATCTAAGGACCACCACTCAAAAGACATCAACTAAGACCTAGCAGGAAAACCATATAAAGTGGAATAAAGCAATCAATCAGACATTTCCTTTGCAGAGGTCTGACCTTAGCAATTACTTTGTTTTCAGTCTCTGCAGTGTGTGTACTTTCCTCCTCCTTGCCATCTTCCTCTTCCTCTTCTTCTTCCTCCTCCTCTTTTCTTCCTCCTCTTCCTCCTCCTCCTCCTCTTCCTCCTCCTCCTCTTCTTCTTCCTCCATTGTTTCTTCTACTTCAGGAGTGGACTTAGTTTCCTGATTAATGAGTGAATTCAAGAATTCTTCTGCAATCATTTTCACCTAACAGAAGAAGGTAAGGAAGTCTGGTCAATTTTAATAGCAAGATAGATGCAGGAAAGAAGCAATCTATAATGCATTTAAGTGGGATTAGCAAATTTGCATTTTCCCTTTTCAGTGCAGAGAATTAAAAGAAAGGGTCTTTTTCCCTCTGAACTGTTCCTCAGTCCAACCAACGTGAATGTTCCATGCTTAAATGAGCCTTTTTCTAATGTGAGATTTTTCAGATTTCCACTAACAAATGACTTGTAATTTAGCAGAGGTTCAGAATCTGAGATAACTCCTAAGTTTCTGAATGTTTACTAATGTTTACTAATTTTTTCAAGTATCCCAGCTACTGGATTAGAATAGAATTGCGCAGATGTTTTTGTTATGCTTTTGTTGCCTATGTTACTTTTATAATTACAAGAACTACAAGAATATCATATGCATAAGAAATCTGTTCTTTCCAAATTACGCTTTCCATATATTTCACAGCACTTCAGGGGTCCTCTCCCCAGCCCTCACTCAAATAGATACAGGTAGTCTTAAAGACATTGCTGTTACCATTTGTACTAGCTGAAAAGTTAGCCTAAACAGACTGATAAAAATGTATTGGCTTTCTGTAAATCCTCTTCCTAAATCTCCCATATAAACATTTACTTCTGACTCTGCTGAGTTACTGTTAGCAGACGTATCAGGAGAATCCAAAGATATTTTTATAACAGATTGTGATTAGTTTCCCTGAAGAACAGTTCCAGGAAGTGTCTTACTTGGAAGTATTCAAAGATGCATAGTTTTCAGTTACAGTTGGCCCTCTGTATCCATGGATTCAGCCAACCACGGCTTGAAAATATTAAAAACAAAAATGTCCAAAAAACAAACTTTGATTTTGCTATTTTATGTAAGGGGTGCCATTTTACTACATCATTGTACGCAATGGGACTTGAGCATCCATAAATTTTGGTAACCACAGAGGATCCTGGAACCAAATCCTAGCAGATACCGAGGGCCCACCATACTCATCTTCTGACAAATACCACTGCATGGAACAATGAGGCTATTTCTGATAATATCTCAAAAAACTGCAAGAGTACTTCCTCCCAAGGAATTTACCCTTTGCTTCACTGCATTTCTTCTTCTATGATACAGCAGAGGCAAGAAAATACTTTCAGAAAAGGAGAGGAAGAGGGGTTGAAGGGAAAAAAAGACTTCTCTTCTCTTTGCCCTCTTTCCAATCTGACTTTCCCAGAGTGTATGAGCCTGGCTCTACTTCTTTTCATTCCACATCACAGATTAAAGCAAAGGACATTCCAAAAGTCTAAGAGCCAATTTCCCACCGCCATGACTCAACACAGGCCACAGCAGCCCCCAAAATTAGGTGGGTGGGAGAAAGGCAGAATCAGATCCAGAAGTGGCTGTATGCCCCCTGCCAGTTTCTTTGAAAGCAGGGTTATGGGGCCAAGACAAGGCATGGAGATTGCGTGCCTCATTTTAATGTGAAATCCTAGCTCCTAAAGCAGAGCTTTCCAAACTTTTCACGTTGGTGACACACTTTTTTAGACATGCATCATGTGATGACACAGTAATTCAGTTTTACTAACAAACCGAAGGTTAAACTAACCCCTTATAAGAGATACAGACACATACATAAATCGTAATAACAAAATGTATGGGGACACAACATCTCTACTGAAAACCTTTAATATATTTTTAAAAAATATATGATTTATAAATAACATATATTTCCAAGACTGTAGGCAACATACCTGCTCACTTCAGATGTCACGCCACACCATTGGAAAGCCTCGTCCTAGAGGCTTCCAGTAAAGGAAATTGTCCTGTTTGTTTGTTTAACTGAGAAAAAAAATTAAGTGGGGCAGCAATGGGGTTTCCAGGAGCCCCAAAAGGGCACTGGGGGTGCAAGGCCCTCACTTTGCCCATGCAGGGTATAAAGGGACCTATTGGGGCAATGACTGAGCACTAATGATGTTCACTGTCCCTTAGCAACAGCAATAGCATGTGTTTTTCTATATTGCTTCTCAGCTAAGTGCTCTCTAAGTGGTTTACAATGTTTTTTAGCTAATTGCCCCCAACAAGCTGGGTACTTATTTTACTGACCTGCAGGACGACGGAAGGCTGAGTCAGCCTGGAGCCCGGCAGAATCGAACTCACAACCTTGTGGCCGCAGTACCACTTGTCCCTTCATTTTACTTAATTCCCCGGCAGAAAGGAAGCAAGCAGCCAGGCATTGGAAGACCTTTCCTTTTTGGCTGGTGGCAGGCGAGACCTCACCATGCCCCGAAGAGCCAGCTTCTGCGTTGGCCCCCACAGCTTTCACTACACAACCCTGCCTTTCACCTTTCAAAGGTTCACTGTGCACGAACACATTCTGTTTGTTCACCCATTTAAGAACTTTTGAGATCGTTCTTTTATTTCTCTAGTTTTTTTTTTCAGACCAAGAAAATATCTTTGTATTCTGGGAATGACGGAAAGACATAAAATTCCACTCATCTCCTCCCCTACTCAACAAAGAAGACCTGTGTTGGAGGTTATCTCTTAAGTTTAAAAGTCCTTCAGGAGAATTCAGACTGATAAAAGTTGCAAAAAGTTTTTCCATGGAAGACATGTAGTGATTTCCATGGGAAGTGTGTGTCACAGACAGTAGGGTGTATGTTTTAGGGGTGGGAGAGCCCTGTTTGGATTCCCTTGGGGAATAAATTCACAAGGAACAAGGTCCCTCGAAGAAGGAAGCTGGCAAAAACACTGGTACCCCTGCCGCCCTAAAAGCAGCAAAAAAAACCCCCAGATGATACAAAATGGGTACAAACAAGGAAAGGGCTTTAAAACACATTTTTAAGAAGCCTCATTAAAATGCCTATTTGAAAACCATCTTTTCAAATTTCAAACCATCTTGGTTTTCAAATTCAAAACCTATGCACTACATTATTCTGTAAAAACATCTGTACATTCTGTACAGCCTAATTTAAATTCAAATCAAAGTAACTGCTCCAAGAAAAATCCTCTTTCATCTCTCTCTTTTCTGTCTCTCTGACAGGTTTAGCAGGATGTCAAAGGTCCTCTTAACACACGACTACTGAGGCCTCCCACCCACTGGAGTCTCCCTCCTTGCAGTCCAAAATAAATTGTGCAAATCTGATAGCCTAAGAGATGCAAGGTCCAACTGAATGAATTTTCAGCCTCATTCCAAGAAAGAAAATTGGAATACGGTCAATGATTGTAATTTAATTGCTCTTTTTCCTGGACCACAAAAACAATGGAATAGATAAGAAATGCTGTAGGTCTTCCCAGCCCCAATATTCCACTGCGAGCTAGAGAGTTTTTACTGAGATTTGCTCTGAATCTACTGCCTGCTTTAAATAAATGAACTTGAAAAGTTGCTTTTTTCGCTTGCAGGGATGAAATTTGCCAAGCAAGAATGAAGGGGGCCCAGTGACCTTCTGTTCTGATGTTAATTTGCACAGCCCAAGGACACACAAAACAGCCCCATTTGCTGCCAGTTAAACATTCCAAGGTCAGGTATGCTGCGTCTTCTTGGAACAAAGCGCCTACCTTGCAGAGTTCCGAAAAAAACGAGGCTGATATAATAAGCACAACACTCTTGCTAACTTCTTTGAAAAAAGCCCCCTTGTGTCCACTAGTCTTGAAGAAGTTTTGATTGCTTCATTTCTCTTCCTCAAGAAGGTATGCTATGTTTGCAAGGATGCGACGGGCTGCTGGCTGATACAGCAGCAAGTTGTAGCCTACACCTAGAATCACAGAATCATAGAGCTGGAAGAGCCCCAGAGGCCATCCAGTCCAAACCCCTTCTGCCAGGTAGGAACACCCATCAAAGCATTCCCAACAGACGGCCATCCAGCCTCTGCTTAAAAGCCTCTAAAGAAGGAGAGTCCACCACACTCCATGGAGGCAGCCTATTCCACTGCCGGACAGCCCTGACCGTCAGGAAGTTCTTCCCGAGGTTCAGGTGGAATCTCCTTTCCTGCAGCCTGAATCCATTGCTCCTTGTCCTGGTCTCTGGAGCAGCAGAAAACAAGCCTGCTCCCTCTTCAACATGACATCCCTTCAATATTTAAACATGGCTATCAAGTCCCCTCTTAACCTTCTCTTCTGCAGACTAAACATACCCAGCTCCCTAATTTTCAAAACCTCAGTGCTAAGAAAAAAAAAGTTATCTGCCTTTCTATCAGCCTAACAGACGGCTTGCTCCAACATTTAAGTCAAGAATTTTACAGGACAGCAAACTATTATGAAAGGAAGCTCTGGCCTCCAAACAGACAGGAAGATGTCACGGTAACTGCCCTTACACATCCAAAAGTAACAAACGTAAAGAATGGGGTTGCAATAGCATGGTTTTCAAGTTAATTTCACCAGCCAATCCTTCAACCAATCCTTGGGCTAAAGGCTAACTGGCTAATTTTAGAGTCTCTCAACTTCTTTTTCTTTCTTTCTCGTTCTTTCATCAGTACAGCCAGGTGTATTCTAATCACCTGCCTTGAGTGTCAAAGAACGCTGAACCCTGTTAATGAAGATGCGATGCAGGGTATGAGGTGCTTCATGAGACCCACATATACAAATAGCTGCAGAGGATAAATGAGGGCTGAGTTTACCCGCCATCGGGTGAAGTCGCTGAGTGAGCTGGGTCCATATGCTACATGGGCCTGTGCAGACCTGATGAATTTTTTCCTGATTGATTTCAACTGCTCAGGAGACAAGGTTTTAGGCAACTGGTTCCGGAAGTTTTTCCCCCAGTGAGCGGAAACCTAAACAAAGAAGGAAGCATTATTGTAATTTATCTGGGGGGGAAAATAATGCACATGGGTCCAATCTCCTCTGCTGAAATGCAACATATAAACATGCCCTTGGGTCACAGACTTCTAGCTGCTTGAATTGTGTCCACCTAGTGAAACGGATTCAGGGGACAAGGCCTTTTTTTATGGTGACACCCATTCTGAGCAACAAATTCCGGGAAATATAGCAATCAAATAGATGTCTTTTTTAATGCCAACTAAAAATGTTTTTATTTAGTTTAAGTTTCCGGCACGTTTCCCCACCTCCAAATATTTTTATTGTGTTTTGACAGGGTATGTTATGTTGTTCTAAAAGAAACTTTTAGAATTGCTACAGTAAAATTACAAAAATAAACAAAAATACACACTCATTACAACAGCCTTCTCAAACCTGGTAACCTTTGGAATACAGCTCTCATAATTTCTGAATAGTGAACATGCTAGGTATGGCTTATGGGTATGAACTCCAACAAGATCTAGAGAATGTCACCTTAGAAGGATCCCATTGCAAGAATCAAGGAACTGATGATGAAGTTTTTAAAAAATCATAATTTGTTTGCTGTTTTATTGGTACTGTTCTTTGCTCTTATTTTTATTTTAATGTGGGGTTTTTTACTGATGAAAAAGCTAGAGATAACCTTTAAACAGTAATCAAATGTATATACGCTACTGAAAATGCCAGTTGCAAAACGGAAGACAAAGAAAAAAAATCCTTGTACAGACTGAGGAAAAGCTAGATGATACTGGAATTAGCAGCACTTGGAAAAGTTTGGGGTTTTTGGACCACAAATCACAGCATCTTCTATTGAACATACAGTCCAAAAGAGTTAACTTTTCTAAGGTCTGGGGACGAGGTGAGATAATTCTGGTAGGAGTGCTGATCAAGGTCCCCATGGGAACAGAGTTGTGGGCAAAAGTAGCAGTTTGGAACTAAAATTCCCAGAAAGATCAGCTTCTGGAAGAAGATGTTTCATCACCCTGCGATAGAAACTAGCTCCTCAAATTGCCCCTTCTGTTAATTTCCACTTCCATGCCCTCAGTTACGCTCATCCCTTTAAAGTAAACTGCTAAAGCAGGAAGAGAGATTTGGTAATTAAATTAGAGGCCAGCATCACCAAAGATCACCAGTGCTGACATCAAAACAGGAAGGTTTGAAAGCACAATTACACAATGAGACTAAAATACTGCAGATCTATGCATCATTATATAAATAACACCATCCATCATCAACAAAACTTACTGCTATAATATTCCTAGGAAAGATAATGAGCGACAGCTCAAACATGCACAATTTACCCAGGAGTAGGTTAAACAGAGTTCAAAGAGGATTACGCCAAAGTTAGTATTCACAGGGTGGCACATTAAAAGGAAAAAAAAGCCTTAATTCTTGTGACATCTTCATACTGTATATGCCAGAACGTGGATTCTATCTCCCAGAATTCTCCAGCCACCATGATCATGGCAGCTGGGAAATTCTGAGAGCAGCAGTTCAAAAAATAAAATAACGCTTCCATGCTCTCAAAAGTCCTCTGTTTCTGTAATATGTAACAGGTGTTCCCAAAGTGCTATTTTATGCTGATTTAGAAAAGACTCTGACTTTCAGTTCATCCAAAACCTAATGTTCATTCAACTTTCAGCTGGACATCTGTGCCTGCTTACTGGGCATGGCTCAGCTGACTGGTACTTCTGAGGAAAATTGCACTGGACTGTGCTATTAGCTGCTTAAAGAGAAAACCGAGATGTGGGCGGCTAAAGAGAGTTCCCCCATTCTGCTTCCTCACTGTTAGTCCAATTTAGCTACTGGCACAGATAACACCTCAACTGAAACTGGAACGGCTCTGTACAAGACTGGGCTCTGAAGCTCCATTGGTCCAGATGAAAATCAGAGAGGCAGCTCTGTTCCGCACCATTTATAGATCTGTTTCTTCATAGCATTTTATTCTCCCCTTCAGCCAAAAAGGGTCTCAGAATAGTTTATGATAAAAGAGGGAAGGATACCATGGTTTATGAAGTCTTCAGCGCATACATGTTTTTTTAAGTGGCTGAGACTGTGCAAGTCAATGATTCTCAGCCCCCACTGTCTTTCCCTACCCACTCACCTTCTTTTTTCCTTACATTCTATTTATTTAACACTGTACTCTTACAGACAGATTTTGCCACTGATAATTCTGTTTTATATGGTACCTTTAAAAAAACTGTCGGCTCTCAGGAAATCACTATCATCATATCAGTGGTGTAGTGGAGTCAGGGCTCGTAGGGTGGATGTGCTGGAACTCTCTTAGCAGCAAGAACAAGGACATCATCTGCTACCCTTCTTCAGCTTTATTGTTCCCTCTGAGCTTTTGCTACAATCCTCAAAGCAGCAGAGGAAAAAGGGAATGTCTCCAGCAACAATATTTTGCATTTTGAGGCCTTTTTAGGGCATGGCTATGGCCACTGTTCTGAAGAGTGGCTGCACTTCAACATCGACCACCACAGCCCTGAATTGACACAACTTACCCTCGTAGTCAGCTCTCGACTATTGACTACTCTCACATGATTGGCCAGCTTGGTGATGTCCTTGCCATTCAGTTGTCGGAGATTTCGCAGAAGAAACATGACCTTGTAATCATCACTGGGCTGGAGAATGAAAAGGAAAAGAAAGCACTCAAAAGTTTCCAGGAAGATTCACAAAAACGCACATTGTGCATTTTGGGAGCATTCAAATTCAAGTTCTTTCCTTTTAATTTTTGTTTTACTAGAACTGAGATGGAGGGACATGTTTTTGTTTGTAGGGTTTAGGAAACCTCCCGAGCAGCTAGGCAATGTCAGATATGTGATGGCCTATTGTAATTATTTTTTGGGAACCCTAACAAAGAAAGCTCACCAGTAGGGAATGCTCTCCACCATACTTCACAGTTTGTCTTCCAAGCCAAATATTTCATGTGTATTCTTTATTTTAGTGTAAATCCCATATATCAGACACACACAAGTTAGTCAGAGATAGAGATTTCTGGTTTCAAAACACTCCTTGAAAAACATCCTGTCATGAGTGAGGCAGAACAAAGGTTTAAAAGAACACAAATGCCTGTGACTCTTAAGAATGCATAAAGTCAATTTAATTGACTGAGGCAATATATTTCAGCTTCTAAGGTCCATCTACCAGTAATAACTTACTAGAGCTGAAATCTAGCCTCTGTCTCTGCACTGCTGTATATAATCTGGTTGTCTATCAACATCCACTCATGCTCAGTACTCAAATTATGTGATGGCGGGGGGTGGGGGTTTGCTGATCCTCCTACATTTTGTGACATCTCCATTGATTTTTGGAAGATGAGAGATATTATTTTGGGGAAGACTGGGAATGAAAATCAGTTGGTGGGACATGAGGACATTTTGACGACAAAGATTTTTATACATACACATTGTATATAGATATAATGTGCTGTTAGTAATGTTGTTATGCTTTGAATGCACTCTGCTCTTAACTCCTCACAGAGAAAGAGCAAGCTATAAATGATGAATTTCATTATATTCCCCGCACCTTTTCTCCTTTGATTCAAGCACCAAGCCAGAGACATCAGAAAACATATATTTTAGCCTATTTTGTATAATTAGATGGTACACACTCAGTCTTGTGGATTTTTCTAATCAGTTCTGTGCAACGGCTAGTTATTATAAGTATTTCATAAACAACAATTCATAAATAATGACTCAATGCAGTTGTTATTAATCTTCCTTTGTAAGAGTGATGATGTAAACTTTATTCATGAGAAGTCTCGACATCTCTAAGTTGTGGTCGGTTGCAAGCACCAGAAGTTCTGCCGACAGCAAACTATACTCACCGTCAGGTACACATTGTTCAAGTAGGTCAGCTCCTCCAGCTGTGGGAACTGCTGCAGGGCCACCACATCTTCCAGGTGGTTGTTGTTGCAGTTCAGGACGCGGAGGTTTGGCAGGCTGAGATTGTCCGGAAGCCGCTCTAGCAGATTGTCAGAGAGGTCCAGTTCTTGGAGGTGGCGGAGATGAGAAAATAACTGTGGTTCCAAGTCTTCTGTTGTGATTTGCAACCTGGACAGACTGGGAAGTGGAGGAAAGTTTCTCCACACTACTGAATCCCATAGCATCAAATATTTTACAACCTTTTGCACTAAGTAAGAAATCCCAAGAGTGGAATCTCAGGCTACAGATAGGTGGGCAACTGTGGGAGTCTCATCATCATCATCATCATCTACCTCTCCCCAAGGCTTAAGGTGGGGTACATCATAGATTAAAATACAACTCGTAACACCATTTAAAATACATAGTTAAAAACTGACTGGGTGAGCCTGCTAGAAGAGATAAGTGTTTAGAACTTTTTAAAATTCAGACAGTGTGTTTTGCTGTCAAATCACTTCTGGCAGGTCATTCCACCATCTAGAGGCAGCTGACAAAAAGGTCCTCTGGGTGACCATTGCCAGTCTAGTCCTGGCTCTTAAATAAATGGCATGCGGTGGATTGTATGGGAAGAGGCAATCCTGCAAGTAACTTGGACCCAAACCATATAGGACCTTAAAGGAAACACCCAAAACTCTGAACTTCACCCAGAAACGAACTGGCAGCCAATGGAGTCATTTTAATAACAATGTGACATGTTCACTCCTCAATGTACCTCTAACCAATCTGGCTGCAACGTTTTTGAACCACCGGAGTTTCCAAACTTGGTACAAAAGTAGCCCAATGTGTAGTGCATAACAGAAGTCCACTCTTGTGTGCGCTACCAGCACGTGTGCTACCATATTTAGGTCTTCCAATTCCAGGAAGGGGCGCAGTTGGCATACAGCCAAAGCTAATGTCTTGGGTGTTACATTAATCCCCAGAAGATCTTGGGAGGGCTACACTTCTCCCACTACATTACACACACAAAAAAATTAAATAGGGTTTTTTTGCCCCAAATCCCTTATACTGGGTGTGGGGGTGTTCTCTCTATGTTTTAAGAAAAAGGGTGCTGGAAGAAACGGAAGCTTGGTCTGATCCAGCAGGGCTCTTGCTAAGTTGGACAAGAAGTGTCTCGAATGATAGTTTAAAAATAGACAGATAACATATTTTCTGAATTATAACCCCCATAAAAAAGTAGGCATATTAAGGACAGCAACCAAATATAAAAAGGACTGTAAAGAAACTCATATTTCATTCTCATGGGGAATTTAGTATGCATTATGTGGAAATGCTTGCTCAACTTTGCATTTCTGTGATTCAATTTCCCAAGCCTCATGTCTTAGCACTGCACTTGAGGTATTTTCTCTCCAGTGAGTCAACTGCAACAGTTTAGCAATATCATGATTATTTAAACAAAATAAGTCACTAAAAGCTAAGATGCTTTTCTTATCTTTTCTTCAAAAACCGGAGAAACCTCTAGGGTTTTCAATACATATGACTATACTTACTTCAGAGTTTTGATCTTTCGCAGCCTTGTAGACTTGGGCACAGCTCTTTCCAACAGAAGTTCTGTAGTTATTTTGGACATTTTAAATCTCTTCTAATATCTTCTCTTTCCACAAACCAAAGCTGAAAATAAAAAGAGGTTAACTGCAATCTTCCATATGAATTCAATGGGACTTACTCTCTCATTAACGGATGTGGAATTGCCACTGAACTTTGCCTATATGTTGTCCCAACAAAAGATTTCTTTGCTATTTCTTGAAAACACACACAAATATTTGCTACTTCTTGAACACACAACAGTAACATTTGGCAAAATGGATCAATGCTCTTGAAACAAATGCTAATTTTGGGCAGCCACATCGTGGGAATTCCCATCAAGGTGTGTATGTGAAAAAAGATGACAGGGCTTTGATACCTTTAACAGTTGTGCAAAAGAGGGAATTTCAACAGGTAGTTTGTATGAGAAGCTATACCTGTCAAAATTCTCTCTTCCATACAACCATTAAGAAACAGGAGCTTTCTCCTATTTTTTTGTGTGGCCCTCCTAGTCCACACGCAATAAAAAGCCACAGCAAAAATACCAATAGCTCCCGCTGCTAGCTGGTGTGGATGAACAAACCATGGGACTTCTGTTTGTGATCTGTTTGCTGTGCTGTCCAAATTTAGCAGCCTCCCTCAGCCATGGGCAATTTCTCTGGCTTGTCAAAGAAAAGCAAGACAAGCTGCCAGGTTCAGACATGATGGTGAACAAACAGACAGAAAAGTCTGTGGTTTGTTGAGCTGCTCTCATCTAGAACGGAAGTGATAGAGCGTCACATACATGCACCTGCGTAATGCCATATTACCAGAATTCTTCAAAATTTTGTTTTGTTTCTTCATGTGAGCACTGTCATTCTAAAAGATCATTCTACCTCTGTGAAAATCCATTAGGTAAGGTGAGCTCTGCATTGTGGATGCAGCTTGTGTGCCAACAATTGGCACTTAGTTAGCTGCTTTGTTTCCAGAACTCATTGGGAGCCAACAAGTCACAGGTAATACAGTCACTTATAAGGAGTTGTTTGGGAGGAGTATGGAGTGTATAATTAAATTACACTTCAAAACTAATACTACATTTCAAAACTAGAACAAGAATATTTGCAGGAAAATTCATGTATAAAGGGAAGGCTGTGTTTGTGGGAAAAAGGAAGTCGGAGTCAGTCTGAGTGAGTTTATTACTCTTGACGGAGCAGCCATTTCACCACAGTGACTGTTTGACAGATTTCTCTTGGTTAGTAAAATTAGCCTATCTGTCAGATATCTTCACTCATTTAAATCTGCTCAACTTGAATTTTCAGGGAGAAAAAGTTAGTTTTTCAAGTTGAAGCCAAGATCGAAGTAATGATGAAGAAACTGGAGCTGTGAAACTATGAAACATTTCCAAACCCACAAAATTTCTTGGTTCCACTGACAAAAAAATTGAGGAAAACACATCACTTATTGCACATTTGAAAGATTTGCAGAATAGTTTCCATTAATGTTTTCCTGTTCTTGATGCAAGCAAAAACTAGATTACAGATCCTTTTCAGTTAATGTTTATGAACTAGAGGAGCTCACAGTAGCACAGGAAGACACGCTCACAGATATATCCACAAATGGTACCCTGAAATTATAGTTCAATAGAACAATCCCTTTGAAATTTCTCAGCTCACTTACAAGATTTTCTACAACTATCAAAGAGGGTTATGAAAGCACTGACGCCTTTCATAACGACATATTTTCATGAAAAATCATTCCCTGTTCTCATTTATCTTAAAAGTAAGTACAGAAATCATTTGAAAAACACAGAGTTAGAACCCAGAGTACAACTTTCAGCTATCAAGTTTGTAAGTGAAATGCTGCACCACCCTTCCCTTTAATTAATTAATTAAAATTAACAATATTAAAGAGAATGGATTTGCGGGAAATATCATCCAGGCTATAAAGAAAATAAATTTCAAAAATCACAAATTCTTGTGAATGGTAACATTTCAACATTGATTAAGACACAAAAAGAAAATCAGACAAAGATGCCCCTTGTCACTTTGCTTTTTATATATATCTTGCTTTATATATATATATGTATATGTATATGTATATATCTTACTTTTTATATATATCTTAACTGATAGTTATCAGGCAAGACGGCAGAATATGTGACGTGAAAGTCAAAAAGAAGAGTATAAGCTGAAGGCTTTTGCAGATGATCTTGTGATAATAATACAAAATCCATTAGATTCAATGAAGATTCTTTGGGAAAACTGAAGGTGTTTAAGGTTTGCTCTTGTTTCAAAGTGAATTGCGATAAATCAAAATTGTTGACTATGGAAGAGGAAAATAAATTATTGGCTTTTTCTAATTTTAAAGTAAAAAAGGGGGGGAATCAAATATCTGGGAATTACAATTACAAAGAACAACAGTGCTTTGTTTCAAAATAATTATGACAGATTTGGAAATAAATTTTTTAAAAATTAGAAAAATGGGGAAAACTAAAATTATCTTTTATGGGGAGAATTGCAATAATAAGGCTTTTATTTTCAAATGATTCCCATAATAAAAATGGGATATCTTTTGTGCAACGGTAGAAAGATTGTTCCAGACATGCAAATCTAAACATCTATGACTGCATCACAACGCATACATAAAATGGTAGCAACGCATGCGTGTGCACGCTTAAGCATCCATGTGCATGTCGTCCCCACTGAGTAAAAGGAGATGTGACCATCTGCAAATTTCATCATTCACAGGGGTTCCTGGAATTGAACCCTTTCATAAATGGAGAGTGCCCTGTAATTTAAAGGAAAATATATATAAGATGATGTATAGGTGGTATTTAACTCCAGAAAAGTCAAAAATGTCTAAGGATGTTTCAAATCAATGTTAGGACTGTCAAGATATGGATGGGCCTTTTTTCCATGCGTGCTGGACTTGCAGGAAAGCAAAGAGTCGTTGGTCTAAGATTTTGACATTCATTCAAAAAATTTAAATGTAGCTTTTGCAATATCACAAAAAATGATTTTAAATGGATTTTAAAAAACAGACCAATTAAAGACTTTTTTTTTAAAGAAGGGAAACTGTTTATGGAATTTTTGTTGAGCAATAAGAAATCTAATCATTTAATCCATGATTATGATAATGAGTAATTCTACTAAGCTCAGTGTATCTGTAATGGTAGAATAAGATATGGGATAATATAACATATGGAATACTAATCAATTTTTTTTCTTTTCTAGTTTGTAGGAGGATGTCAGGGTCCTTTTGTGTTTTAGTTAGTTAGTGTGGGAAGGATGTGTTTTGCGTAACAGATTAGTTATTTAGTAACAGGTTTTGTTATTATGTTGTACTTTTAGTTTAGTTTAATTTAGTTTAGTTCTAGTTTTAGTTATCTGCATCCCTGGCAGTGGAAATGGCTGCTGATCTACTCTTCTTTTTTGCCAATGGCAGTGTGAGAAATGTTTTGTGGCTTGAATCTTCTTCCCCTTTCAGTTTCTAGAATGTTGAAGGCTCTGCCAGACATAGAGCGGGGGGGGGGGGAATGCATGGCCCCTGGCAGGGAGTATACAAAGCCTTTTTCTGGGCAACGAGGGAGATGCTGAAAAGGGGGGTATATTCCTGCCACCACTGCTCCCCACTCTGCCCTCAATCTGAAACCATCTTGGAAGTAACCAGCTCTAAGATTGCGGCTTGGAGTGTTTTGCTAGTTGTATTTTTTAAAAAATGTAAGCATGAGCCTATGTAGAGAATCAGTTGTGGGGGAGTTCTGGCAAGGAGAGAAGCAATCAGTAGAGCAATCAGTAGAATGGATGCTGAGCCAGCCTCCCGTCCTTCACGCATTAAGCAGCAGACACAAAGACTTTGTTGTTAACTGCTGTCAAGTTGACTTTGAGTTATGGCAACCCTATGGATAAGACCTCCACGCCACTCTATCATCAACCGCCCTGCTCCGGTCTTGTAGATTCAGGGACAGGTCTTTCTTAACTGAGTCTATCCATCTGTACTGCTGTCTTCCTCTTTTCCTACAGCCTTCCACCTTTCTAAGCATTATTGTCTTTTCTAGTGAGTCAGGTCTTCCCATGATATGGCTAAAGTATGACAGCCTCAATTTAACTATCTTGGATTCTAGGGAGAGTTCAGGCTTGATTTGGCTCTCAGACCCATTCATTTGTCTTTTTAGCCACCCACAGTATCCCTACAATTCTTCTCCATCATCATACTTCCAATGAGTTGATTTTCTTCCTATCAGTTTTCTTCACTGTCCAGTTTTTGCAACAATACATAGAAATTGGAAATACCATGTCATGGACAATCCTAACGTTAGTATTCAATGACATATCTTTACACTTCAGAATTTTGTCTAGTTGCTTCATATCTGTCCTTCCAAGTCCTAGTCTTCTTCTGATTTCTTGACTGCAATCTCCATTCTGATTAATAACTGAACCAAGGTATCGAAAATCTTGAAAAACTTCAATGTCTTCATCATCTCTTTTAAGGTTATGTAAATCATCTGTGGTCATAATTTCTGTTTTCTTAAATCTGCCTTTGCACTTTTTGCCTGGGCTTTAATGAGTGATCCACAGTTTCTTGTGATCTACACAATCAAAGCCTATGAAGCACAGGCTGATTTTCTTTTGAAATTCTTTGGCGTGTTCCATTATCCAATGTATGTTTGCAATATCATCCCTTGTACCTCTTCCTTTCCTGAACCCAGCTTGGACATCTGGTATTTCTTGCTCCATTTGTGGTAGAAGACTTTGGTGTAAAATTTTGAACATGACTTTGCTTACATTGGAAATTAATGCAACGGCCTGTGGTTACTGAAATCTCTGGTGTCCACTTTCTTGGAGACTGGAATGTATATTGAGTGGGCCATTTTTTTTTTCATATTGGTTGACAGATTTTAGTTAGAAGTAGATTAGATTTTGCCTCTGTAGCTTCAAGCAGCTCTATTGGTATGTTACCTGATTCTGGTGATTTATTTCTCCCAAATACTTGAAATGCAACTTCCACTTCACTTTCTAAAATTGTAGGTTCAACTTCAAATAATTCTTCTTTGAATGAAATTTTTCATCCTTTCATCTCTTTTATATAGTTCTTCAGTGTATTGTTTCCACCTGCTTTTTATCTGTGTTTGGTCTTCTAAAGTCATACAGCTAGTCATACAGCATCCCCACTCTTGGTTTAAATTTCTCTTTGATTTCTCGGACCTTGTCAAAGAGTTCTCTTGTTCTCCTTTTGTTCTTATTGTCATCTTCTGTTTCTCTGCACTAATCATTGTAATCGTTCTCTTCGTCCCTGTACACCAGTCACTAAACAGCTGCATTCAGGGTTCTGACCCCATTTCTATCCCCTTCGGCTTGTCTGTCCTTAACTGCTTGATGAGTTTCATCTGTCATCCAGCGAGGCTTCTCTGTCTTTTTGGCTGCAGATAGTGTCTTTTTGGATTCCTCCCTGACAGCGTTCTTGGCTCCATTCCAGAGTTCTTGTGGTTCACAATTATGTGAAATAGTGCAAATCCATTTTTGAAAATAGTTGAAAAAGTGGAATGGCAGAGGTTTAATGTGGCTGTCCCTGTCAAACTGGGACAGTTGGAGGGTGTGTATTTGAGGATCATCCTTGGCTAGCAGGATTCTCTTTGGCTTGATTCTTTTGTTTGCTCCTAGAGTATCCATGTCCATATTACCACACTTGCTCAGATCCCTCCAACTTAAAATATTTTTCCTCCACTCTGTTCCAGGCCAGGATTCCTCCACCTGCTAGTCATCCAAGAAGTAGAGTTTGGGAAAGGACACATAGTTTTTAAAGGGATCACTTGAAGCTTCTCTGTCCCTGATGTAGGGAAAGGCATTCTGCATATCACCAAGCATAGCTTTAGTATGCTTTAGCCTTTATACCTGAACATTGGCACTGAAAATAACCCGTTGTGTTGAACTATAAAACAATATGTTTCAAGGAGACAGGGCATAGGGTAAAGTTTAAATGTTTTCATTGCTTTTACTTTATTACAACAATCTTAACAAATGTTACAGGAATATCCAAGTTAACTAAAGCCTCTGACAAAGAAGATCCCCTTTGCAAAGTCTTTTTAAACCCATGCAGAACCCAATTTTCTTGTTCTCTGTGTAGCTGAAAGTTTTTTTACTGGCATTGGCAACAGGAAGATGGCGAAGACAAGATGGATAAACATAGATTTTGGAGGCTGGGTTTCAGCAGTGTGTCTGCAGGAAACAACACAATACAGCTTGAGATGAGCAAGAACGGGATTTTCCTGTAGTCAATCCTACTGTAATATAGTTGCCTGTGCTTGCCTACGAAAGGCAAGTGAAACAGCAGCTGCCTCTAGAATCCATTGTTAAGCATCCAAGAAGAGAGAGAGAGAGAGAGATGGGGAAGCAGCATGTTAAAAAAAGCACAGTTCTTTAAGTGTGACCACCAAAAATCATAAGGACAGTCAGAGGCTGGCAAAAGAAAAAATAATCCCCGGAAGGATTTTGGAAAAAGCCTTCAACTGGTCTCTAGAAGATTCAAATTGCTTTTGTTTACTTATGCAAGGCTTATATTTCATATACGCATATTATTAGTTTGGAAGAAAAAGTTTCCTGGAAAATGTTTAACTGGTCTTCTTTCTTGGGGAGCAAGAACCTAAATTCTTCCCATATTGTTTTTGCCCTGCTAACAAATTTTCTGTTCAAAGAAGTAATGCCCAAGAACGTATCTACTTTGTACAACTGTGTTGCAACGATGGAAAGAACAGGTTGCTTACCTGTAACTGTGGTTCTTCGAGTGGTCATCTGTGCCCTCACACACTAGGAGCTTTCGCGCATGCGCGGTACTGTTTGGAAAATTCTAGAGCTTAGTAGCTTGGTGGGAACCCCTCCCCCATGGCTCTACTGAGCATGCTCAGCTCGCCAAGCAACGGTCTCCCTTCAGTTCTAAAGTCCGCCGATAAGGGACCTGAGAAGAGGGGATGGCTGGGTGTGTGTGTGTGAGGGCACAGATGACCACTCGAAGAACCACAGTTACAGATAAGCAACCTGTTTTTCTTTTTCGTGGTCTCTGTGCCTCACACACTAGGAGATTTTGTAGCTTACCAGAAGGACGGTGGGTCATGTCCTAGAGTACAGAGGCCAGCACTGCACGTCCAAACCAGGCATCTTTCCGGGACTGGCAGTCCAGTCGGTAGTGGCACACGAAGGCCGATGGTCTGGACCAGGTCGTCACCCGACAGAGTTCTTGCAAGTCCACACCTCGCAGGAGGGCTGCTGAGGATGCCACAGCTCTGGTAGAATGGGGCTGAAGCAAGGCTGGCGGAGGCTGCTTGGCCAGCTCATAAGCCAGCAGGATAGTCTGGGCCACTCATTTAGAGAACTTCTGGGTGGACACCTTGTGGCCTCTGCGACCATAGCACACAAACAGGTGTGGGATCTGTCGGAAAGTCGCAGCCCGGTGGGTGTAGAAAGCCAGGGCCCGAAGAACGTCAAGAGAGTGCAGGGACCGCTCCAGCGTCGTCGCCGGGTTTGGGTGGAAGGTTGGCAAAATTATGTCCTGGGTAAGGTGGAAGTGTGAAACCACCTTGGGCAGGAATGAAATGTCTGGGTGAAGGACTACCTTGTCCCTATGGAAAACCAGAAAAGGCTCATCTGCCCTCAGTGCTGTCAACTCACTGGCCCGTCTGGCTGAGGTGACAGCTACCAGGAAGGCCGTCTTGATGGTCAGGAGCCTGTCATCCGCAGTGGCCATAGGCTTGAAGGGTGGTCGCTTGAGCTGCGACAGTACCAGGGACAGCAACCAGGGCGGTAGCGGTGGCGATACCGGCGGGTACAGGTGTTGCAAGCCCTTCATGAATTGCTTCATGGTCGCGTCCCGGAAGAGAGCTGCTGCTGGGAGCCTCGAAGTTGGTAAGCCATGATGGCAGCAAGGTAGACCTTCAAAGGGGGAAGCGAGTCCCTGCTGTCGAAGGTGGAGCAGGAGCGGAGCAGGTACCGAGGCCGACAGGCGATACCGGCTCACCTCGCACCTCAGCAAAAGCTACGAACTTCCACCACTTGTAGCCATAGTGGCGGCGGGTCGATTCCTTCCTGACCACGGTTAAGACGTCCTGGATGGTCGGATCGTCTAGGGCATTATCCGCCAGGTGTGGAGCGCCAGGAGCGGCAGGTCGGGATGGAGAACGCGACTGCCTGAGTGGGACAGCGGATAGGGCGCTGTCGGGAGCCTGAAAGTCGACCCCAAGCAGCCTCGAATAGGGCCTGAACCAGTGTTGCCTCAGCCAGTACAGGGCTACGAGGACAACGTCGGCCTGGTCTGACAGGATCTTGGCGACCACACGGCCTAGAAGGGGAACGGAGGGAAGGCATAGGAGCCCGTTGGTTCACTCGAACTGGAAAGCGTCGCCGAGAAAGCTCGGTCCTCAGCCGGCTCTCAAGCAGTACCAGTGACACTTTGCGTTTGATGTGGTGGCGAAGAGGTCAATCATGGGGTCGCCCCAGCATTCCCATATCATCTGGAATGCCTCGTCCGAGAGGGACCACTCGTGATGGGAGGAGGTGTCCCTGCTGGGCGTCCGCTGTGGTTTTCTCCTGGCCCACCAGGTGGACGGCAATCGGGTGGACCTGAAGCGACACACACCATTCCCACAATTGGAAGGCGATGGTGAGAAGCGTGGTCGAATGGGTCCCTCCTTGTCTGTTGATGTAACAGACAGCCGTCATGTTGTCCGTTAAGATCAGGACTGAGCACCCGGCGACCAGGTTGCGGAATGCCCTCAGAGCCTTCCAAATGGTGAGCAGGTCGAGGGCATTAATGTGAAGCTCGGTCTCGTTGCCGATCCAGCGTCCCCGGACTCTGAGGTCGTTGCAATGTGCTCCGTATCCAAACAGGGAGGCATCTGTCGTCACAGTGAGTCAAGGGGTTGGCTGTCGGAATGGCATCCCTGACAGGAGGTGGCGGTAGGAGAGCCACCATAGCAGGAAGTGGCATACCTGTAGTGGAATTTGGAGTCGCCGCCTTTGGTCATCTCGGAACGGATTGAAAGCTCTGAAAACCAGTGTTGGAGCGGGCGCACTCGGAGTCGAGAGAGGTAGGTGACTGCCATGGTGGAGGCCATGTACCCAAGGAGCTGTTGGATCCTTTTTGACAATATCATCGGGGCGTCTAAGGTGGCAGACGCGGCCCGGTGAAGGATACAAGCATGCTCCAGGGGCAGATAAGCCTTGGCAGAGACCGAGTCCAAGGTCGCTCCGGTAAGTCGAGTACCCTCTTTGGCTCGAGGTGTGACTTCTTCGGATTGACCTGGAGGCCAAAACTGGTCGGGAGAGATAGAGTCCTGTGGATGTCCGTATAGAGTTTGTGTTTGCAGGACGTGACCAACAGCCAATCGTCGAGGTAGGGGAAGATGGAGATGCCCTTCGTCCGCAGGTGGAATACCAATGGGGCCATGCACTTCGTAAAGACCCTGGGAGCGGTGGATAGACTGAATGGCAGCACCCTGTATTGATAACAGGTGCCGTCGATCGCGAACTGAAGGCATCACCTGTGCTGCGGACGGATGGAGATGTGAAAATAGGCATCCTGGAGGTTGATGGATGCTAACCAGTCCCCTCGACGAAGGAAAGGAAGGATTGACGACAGCGTGACCATCTTGAACCTCTTGGGGCGGATGTATTCGTTCACCCCTCTGAGGTCCAGAATGGGTTGCAGGGTTCCGTCCGACTTCGGTACCGTAAAGTACCGGGAGAAGAAGCCGGTGGTAGTGGCCGAGAGTGGAACCTCCTCAATCGCTCCCTTCTGCAGGAGGGACTGGATCTCCTCCAGCAAAGCTGGGCTGGCAGGGTGGAATAGAAAACGCCTCGCAGTGGAATACTTGAGAATTCGATGGCGTAACCAAGACGGATGATGGTGAGCACCCAAGAGTCCGTGGTGATTGAGCGTCTTTTCGGCGAGGTTTTTGCCCAGGCTGGGACAAACTTTCACGGCTGCTGGCAGTTGGAAGGTTGGCTGTGGAGGCGACCTGTGCAACAC
Organism: Iguana delicatissima; assembly: GCA_948472985.1. Classification (NCBI taxonomy): domain Eukaryota; kingdom Metazoa; phylum Chordata; class Lepidosauria; order Squamata; family Iguanidae; genus Iguana; species Iguana delicatissima. The sequence goes on along the minus strand of CAOKZL010001875.1, from coordinate 65,005 downwards.
ATCAAAAACGGGATTTGGTCCTGGACAACGACTTCTTCGAAGATGTCTGGCGACTTCGAGGAGGCCTTCGTGAGGACGTGGATGACGTTCATGACGGTGCCGATCAAGGTGAGTGTGGCTGGAAGCTTGCCAACGAGGACCTGCGCCAGGCAGGCCGAGAGCCAAAGCTGCGGCGGGACTGTTGAGGCTGACGGATCCCCATCTTCTTGGCTGTTAGTCGAGCCTTGACGATGTGGTCCATGGCCTCATCAGTTGTGGCGTTGAAGAGTCCCTTGCCATCGAAGGGCAGATCTTCAATCCTTTTTCTCATGTCCTCCTGGGGGCCTGACGAACGTAGCCATGTGTAGTGGCGCAAGGCTACGGAGCCCACCATAATGCGGGCGGCCACCTCGACAGAGTGCCGAGAGGAGATGATCTGCTGACTGGCGAGTGCATCGCCTCGGTGTAAAACTGGTTAGCACTCGCCCGGTTCTCCTCTGGGACGGTGGACAGGAGAGGATGAAACTTGTCCAGTACGCTCCGCAGGTAGGTTGCCAGGCAGGCCTGGGATTGGACACCCTGGCTATAAGGGAGGAGGCTGAATAGAACCTCCTTCCAAAACTGTCAAGCCAGTGTCCTTCCCTGTTGGGCGGAGTAGTGTGTGCCCTGGTCCCTCCCTTGGTCTGGGCAGATTCAACGACCACGGAGTTCAGCAGCGGATGTGTGAACAAGAACTCGGCGTCCCTCTTTGGGTCTGGTAAAGATGTTCAAGCCAGTGTGAGATCGGCTGGGTGGAAGCTGGCTGGGCCCATGCATGTTTTAGAGCCTCCATCAGGGCAGGCACGAATGGTAGTGGGGCCGTCGATGGTGGCTGGGTATCCACATAGTGAAATACCGGATCCTGTACTGTCAGGGCAGGTTCCACGACCTTCAGACCCAAGGCTGCTGACATCCGAAGAAGGATGTCCAGAATTGCTTGACATCCTCCGGTGCCGACTCTGGTGCTGGATCTCCGAAGGCCAAGGGTGGAGATCCGTGTGAGTCCAGTATCGACTCTTTGGAGTCCGAGTCAGACTCATAATCCTGGGAAGATCCAGAAGAAGACCTGTCCGGTGATGTCTCCGTCGATGGGCGACGAGACGGTACCGACAGAGTGACCGTACAAGCAGCAGTAGTGGAAGGCCTCGTTGAAGGAGGTGCTGTGTCCGTTGTCCGAAGCAGAGCAGCCTTCGTAGGTGGCATCACCGTTGGCACTGGGTGCTGGATTGCCTGGGTGACTGTAACGGCAGTGGTTGATGGCTGCGCTGGAACAGCCTCCAAGGCTGGACGGGAGACTGTGGAGGTGATCCTTGGTGGTGGAGAGGCCACTCGGTAATGAGGCGTGTGCTCACGGGATCGGCAATGGTGCGGTGATCTGGGCGGTGAGTGCGAGTGCAAGGGCTCCACGCGATGGAGAGCGGGAGCGACGGTATGGCGGCCACTGCCTCACATCGGGGTGGTACTGGTCCCTGTAGGACGGCAAGTAGGAGCGGCACGAGGACGGAACTCCCTCCAAATATGCTCCTGACCGTACCTCACGGCGTGGGAGGCGGAGGAGTACGGCAAGTCGTAGGAGGGTCAAGACCATCCAAGATAGGCTTCCGGGTGGTGCAGGGAAGGCTGTCTGCCCTCCGTTCCGGTATTGGAGAAGGTCTTCTACCTGAGGAACCTCGGTGATGGTGCAAGGCCTGGGGAGCTACCGGAACAGGTTCCAGGCGGGCCGCCATTTGAGGGCGTCCGGGCGGAGCTACCGCGGCTGCTAATACGGGCGGGTCGACAAGCACCGCCGAGCCAGAGGTTTCTTTGGTGTCAGAAACCTCCAGGACCTCCTGGGGTTCTGGTTCCTCCTCAGGATCCTCGTGAGTTGAGTCGAAGGAGGGGTAGGAGGAGCCGGTCTAGCCGGAGAGCCGTGCTTCTCCTTCTTCCTCTCCTTTTCCTGAGTTGGCTCCGGAGGGGCAGGCTGCTTGCGTTGAGCTGCAGTCAGAGGCTTGGATGGCCTGGCACCCTGCAAGCCCACAGGGGCCTCCCTGGAAAATGAGGCTGAGGACATCTTGGGGATCCTCGGCAGGGCTGATGTCGGAGCCCACTGCAACGGTACCGATGGTACCGTCGCCTTGGTTGGATCGGCAGCCGCCAATTCCAACGGTAACATGGTCGCAGGTCGGCTCGAGGTCGATTTGGACATCCTCAAGACAGACGGGGCTGACTCCTGTGCCGAGAGAGACTGTTCCCAGCAATGAGACTTGAGGCGGGCCAGACGATTCCTCAGAGTCTGCGAGGTCAAGTCTCTGCAGATTGGGCAGGCCTTGATGTTATGCGCCTTGCCCAAGCACAGGAGACACTGGCTGTGTCCGTCAGACAAAGCGACCTTGCGACCACACTTTTGCAAGGCTTAAAGAGAGCCGACATAGAAGTCCAGGTGGAGCGGAGAAGAGAAGACAGAGTCGAAAGCGAAGAGATGAAGATGAAGACGGGAAGGCAAGTCAAAGAGTTAGAAGTCCCGAAAACGGAGAAATCACCAGAAACGCCAAGTCCAATCCGAAAAGCAGAGAAGCGAAGTCCAAATACCAAAATCCGAGTCGATAACCAGAAAAAACTGACTTGCCAAAACGCCAACAGCAACCAAGCTCAGAACCTCCATACGCAATGGCGGACGAGAAAGAACTGAAGGGAGACCGTTGCTCAGCGGACTGAGCATGCTCAGTAGAGCCATGGGGGGGGGTCCCGCCAAGCTAAGCTCTAGAATTTTCTAACGGTACCGCGCATGCGCGAAAGCTCCTAGTGTGTGAGGCACAGAGACCACGAAGAACTATCTAACACTTTTGTGCTAGAATAAATATGCATCTGGGTACCTGTTACTCCTCATTATGGGATACAAGTGGTGAGGGGGGATGTTACTGATGTGCTATGAATCTAAGCATGTTTAGAACAACTCCGACTCTGCCTAGTAAGGTTTACTCACTAGTAAACGTGCTTAGCAGAGCAGCTTTATGGCCGCTTGTAGCTTTAATGTCAGTTTTGAATTGCTTTTCTTTAAAAGCATGCAGTATTTTAATTGCTTTCTAAATTTGCATCATTCAGATTGTTTTATATCCATGTTATGCTGCTTTGGGTATCCTTGGCCAAGTGCTATTATTCCACTTTCAGCATCCTGTGGAATCCTGGGGTTTGCAGTTTCAGGAGGGGAGAGCTCTTTGGCCTCAGTAAACTACAAACCCCAGAATTCCACAGGAGGTCAAAAGCGGAATAATAACACTATAACAGTGTAGTGCGGGAGGGGCCTTTGTTTTGCAAATGCAGGGCAGAAGTGAAACTTTTTCTTTAAAAAAAGCACATAATACCGTAGCTGTGCTAAAGGCACCTTAAAAAAAAGAAAAGAGACAGGTCCTTGCCCCAAACACCTTGCAAATCTAAACACAGACATGAAAGAGGCAAGATAGATAGATAGATAGATTATAGATAGAGGTATGGAAGAATAGCGTTTGAGGTTTAATTTATTTATTTGGCATTCTGTTTACATTTTGATGATGCCTGATCGCTTTCACCTTCAGCCTTCTTTCTGAATGAAAGGAAAACAGGCGATGCCTGATCCTTAATACAAAATAAATGAAGCATAACGCGATCTTAGGGGGACAGGGCAGCCTTTCCTCCCCACTGAGAGTCTCTTCAAAGGTCCTGAGGGGGGTCTTTCATTTTTAAAAGCCTCAAAAGGGGAGGGCGGCGGAATATTTGAAAGAAAAATGGGCGGGTATGTCCTTTTTTTGAGGGAAACCCCTGATGAGGGAGAGGGATGGCGAGGCCTGTGTGGCCCCCTTTTTCCCCCAAAAAGGCGGGAACGCCTCCAGACCCCGTCAGTATATTGTTTCAAGGCGGAGGAACAAAATTTGGGGTCGGCTGTGGCGGGTCCCTTGTTTTTTTTCCCTCCCTCCCCTCCCTCTGAGGGAAAGATTGTCTCCTCCGAAATATATTTTTGATATATGTACATATAGTATCGGGGGAGCGGAGAGATGAAGAGATGCTCTCCGGGAAACAAAACGAAGGAAAAGGGGGGGGACGGCCAAGAGATGGATGGCGTTGGAAGCAAACGGCATCTTCTTTTTTTCAAACCCGACCCGCGCGCCCAGACCTCAACTCCCATCGTGCTCCGGGAAGGGCCGCCTAGGCTTTGCCTATAGGCTTGCCGCGCAAGGCGCTGCTGGGAAAGCGAGTCCCGACGCGCCGAAGCCGCCAGCCGGCGGTCGGGCCTGGAGGAGGCGAAGGCGGAGGGGCGGCGCGGCCCGCAGCCGTCGCCTCAGCCTCGCTCCCGCCGCGCGCGCACCCGCTCCCCCCGCCCCCCGCCCCGCCGTCCTCCCCGGGCCCTCGCGCGGCCTCTCCGTTCCCGCCAGTTTTTCCTCAGGGGCCTCAGCGCTATTTTTACCTCAGAGGCGAGCGCGGGAGCCGCTGCGTTCGTGCCCAGCGCCGAACCGGAAGCTCGGAGGGGGGCCCGGCCGCCCGCCCGCCGGTCCCTCCTCAGTCGTCGTCGGCGGCGAAGAGCTACCGGGGTCGGGCAGGATGGAGGCTGGGGGTGAAGAGGAAGGAGGAGCCGCCGCCGCCGCCGCCGCCGCCGCCGCCGCCGTGGGGCCCGGGGGCTGCGGGTGCAAAGGGATCCGCTCCTGCCTGCTCTGCGAGGCCGCCCCGCCCCCGCAGGTACCACGCGCGGCATCGGAGGAGGAGGAGAAAGGGGGTGGGAATTGGGGTGGTGGGAGGAGAGAAAGGGGAGGCGGCGGCGAGGAGGGGAGGCTGAGGGGCTCGGCGGGGCCGGGAGGGGGAGAGGAGGCTCCGCCGCCTCGCCCCCGCCGTCCCCGGTGGGCGGCCTCCGGGCATGTGCAGAGTGCCTTCTGGCCTGTCCTCCGCAGAAAGACCCAAGAAGGAAGATGAGGGGCAAGGAGGGCCAGGGGGCCAGCCTGCTGCGGCGGTTTGGGTACTGAGACTGCGGGGATCAAGACTGAGTACTGGGAGAGCGGGGATCAGGTTTGAGGACAGAGGGAGCAGGGATCAAGTCTGAATACTGGAAGAACGAGTTTGAGTACTGGGAGAGCAGGGATCGAGTACAGGGAGAGCGGGGATCCGGTTCGAGCCCTGGGAGAGCAGGGATCAACTTCCTCTAAGTCAGCAGAAAGCCATTGGGTGCCATTGGGCACACTCTCTCAGCCCCCAACGGCAGGGGAGAACCCCTCTGGACAAATCTGTCCAAGAAAGCCCTGTGTTAGGGCGGCTGAAAGTCTGAAAGGACTGGAAGGAGCACAGCAACAAACGTCTAAAAGGAGTGGAAAGAGCACAATAACAAATGTTGGTGAGAAAGAGGAGGAGAGCCTTTTCTTCTCTCCTCAGAGGGGTATTTTTGGAGCCTAACTACCCTAAAGGCACCAGATCCTGGTTGATTTTGGAAGGTAAGCAGGGTCAGAGCTGGTTAGTCCTTGGATGGGAGACCACCAACCAGTACCAGGTACTGTAGGGTATATTTCTCAGGAAGGGACTAGCAAAACCACCTCTGAAGATTCCTTGCCTAAGAAAACCTTATGAAATTAATGGGGTTGCCTAAAGTCAACAGGCAAAGAGAAGGAAAATGGGAAGAGGAGTAAAGTGAATTGGGGTGGATGGAGAGGAGAAAGATCAACGGTATTGGGATGTTTATGGCTCATTTAAGAGACAAGATTCTTTTTTTGGTATCAGGATTTTGCCTTTTGAAATAAAAGGTTGTTTTTTGAGAACATGCAGAATGTCCCCCCCCCATTGAGGAGGAGAGGGAAGATTAGGAACAAAGGATTGAGGAGGTGGGAGCTTTTAGATAGGGGCATGTTTTTGGGCTCTCTAAGAAAGATAAAGAGGCAAGCTTCTTTCTTGGTTCAGGATGTCACCTTTTTACAAAGGAATGCATTTGAGAATGTGCAGAGTGCCCACCCTTTCCTTATTTCTCTCCAAACAAAGTACAGACTATGTGACTTCAAAATCAAAACTTCTACACACCCACATACAGCTCGATACCTGGTTTTTGCAAGATGTTGTTTCTCAAAAGTTTGCACACCTTTTTGGATGATCTCAATAAAGGCATTCCCACAGTGCGGATTTTGGAATGCCCCTCCTCAGAGAGAAGGAAGACAGGAATAGTGAGCTAGAAGGGAAACCTGATTTATTTTATATAATTGATGCATTAAGCAATGTTTATATCCTTCCTTTCCTGCAAGGAGTTCAAATGGTCCTTCTCCCCATTTTTGTCCTCACAACAACCCTATGAGGTAGGTTAGGCTGAGTGATGCTGTGGGGTTCTTTCCTTTCCCAGTGCCTTGCTTTTGGGCTTCTCCTTCGGTATCTGATTTGCCAGAGGATGCTGGACAAGATAGGCCTTCGTTGGTCTAATTCAGCATTGTTTTATGGGAAAGAAGGAGAGAGGTTCCCCTGTGAATTTTATGGCTAAGTGAGAATTTGAATCCAGTCTCCACAGTGAAGGTTGTAGGACAAGAAAAAAGAAGATTAAGACTTGGAAGAATTCAAAGAAATTAGCCACTTTAGACTGGATCAATCTGCAAGGGGATCTTGTTGCACCTTTGTGGCTGAGAGAAAAAAGTTTGGTAGTGTAAGCTTTCGTAGACTTAAGTCTACTTCATCAGAGGCGTAGAGTGAAGTTCAGCAACAGATCTTTGTACCTGTATGAGTGAGCAGGCTGTATGTGTGGCTAGCAATAGAGATGCAAAACTTGTGGGTATGATGATGAGGGGACAAGTTCAGTTTTATCAGAGGTGGTTCGGAGACAAAGGCAGGAAGAAAGATGTTTCCTAAAACCAAGGGAAGTAGATAACCATATGAATGGTGGAGGGAGTACTAGAATGTAGTGTGACGCTGACTGAGAACCAAAAGAAGATGCTGACTGGGAAACTTTCTGGTTCCCAGCCATCATCACATTATATTCCAGTACTGCTACTGAATACCAAGTGCTGTAGGCTATATTTTTGAACAAGAGATTGATGGACTGAGTATTGCTTGCCTAGGAGAACCCATGGAAAATTCATGGGGATGACAGGTGACAGTGAGTAGAAGGTATGCACACACACACACTCTTAATCATCTCTCATTCATAGGGTCACTATACCCCAAAACCAACTTGATGGCATGTAACAGCTCCACAGCCCATCAACGTTCTAACCTCTGCAACACACTTGCATTATTAATATTTTCATTTGTATATTTGTATTATTGCTATTTTTGGTATCCTTTTTGTTGTTTTAGTTATTTACTATCCCGCCTTTTTGTTACAGCAGAAAAATACAAGGTGTTTGTATTTAACAACTGGCCTGGTAGCTGGAGGTGAGCAGGAAATTCATGAGGTGAATTAGCAAGCTGACACTGGAGGGATGGATTGATAGCTGTTCCCCTCCTTTGCTTCCTTAATGGAAGAAGAAATCTCTTTCTTAACCATCAGTGTGGAATATAGGCCTGCTAGTCTTGTTAGCAGACTACCGATTTTGTGTCTTTTTAAAAAACTCTGCCTTGCATCAAAAGTTGTAAAATAATCATCTTTAAAAAAAAAAAGAAAGTAGGAAAGGAGGAGTAGTTGTGGATGGCAAACAGCTAACGCATCTGATGAAATGAGCTGTAGCCCAGTGTCTCTCTAGCCTATGGGCGTTCCAGGTGTTTTGGACTTCTGCTTCCAGAATCCCCAACCAAAGGACAAAGCTGGGTGGGGCTTCTGGGATCTGAATTCCAAAATATCTGGGGAGCTACATTTTGAGAACCGTTGTTCTAGGTCTCAAAACCTGAGCAACAGAAAGAAAAATTTGGACAAAATACTGCTATTTTTGGTCAAAGATTAATGTGGCTCCCTCTTTAAGATAACATTCACCACAAAACCAGGAAGCACAGCTGTTGTTTTGGTTTTGCTGAGAACCTTTGATTCCTGTTGCCCCTCAACCGTCATTTGTGTTTGTGTGTGTGGCTTTCTCATAGGGTTTTCATTATAAAAGACACTCAGGAGTTGGTTTGCTGGTGCTTCCTTTTTTGCAGTGCTAACAAGTGTTAACTGTGGTGCCATTGTCTCAGAGATCTTCCACTAGTGTTACCTACACTACTGCTGTTACCCAACAGATGTTTGGCACATTCAATCTGGCTTCTCTGCAAAATCCGGTCTGATGTGGGGGACCCTACGAGCAACAAGGCTACCATCAGCATACAGTCTTGCTGCAAAGTTAGTTCTGTTGTGGTAGAAGATGACAAAAAAGGCAGAACAAGAGACCTTTTTGACAAGATCCAAGAAATCAAAAAGAAATTTAAATCAAGAGTGAGAATGCTAGATGACCATCAGGGGAACATACTACATGATCAAGAAGAAATAAAAGGATAATAGAAGCAATAAATTGAAGAACTACATAAAAGAGATGAAAGGATGAGGTTCATGCAATGAAGAACCACTTGAAGGTGAACCCACAATTTTAAGAAGTGAAGTAGAAAATTCACTCAAAGCACTTGGGAAAAATAAACCGCCAGGAGAAAAATCACACACCAACAAAGCTGATTCAACCTACAGAGGCAGAATCCATAAATTCTAACTAAAATCTGTCAACAAATATGGAAAACGAAACTACTACCCACAGATTGGAAACACTTGATATACATTTCAATCCCCAAGAAAGTGTACACCACAGAATGCTGCAACAACTGGACCATTGCATTAGTCTTCCGTGCAAACAAAGTGGTCGTCAACATTTTACAACAAAGACTTTTACATTATATGAAATGACAAATACAAGATGTCCAGGCCAGGTTCAAAAATGGAAGAAGCACTAGGGATCATATTGCAAACATGTACCAAAAAAAATTCAGAAGAAAAATAGTCTGTGCTTTATAGATTATAACAAAGTCCATGATTGTGTGGATCATGAAAAATTGTGGATTTCTTTTAAGGAAATGGATGTGCCACAACATTTGATTGTTCTGATTCATCACCTGAACTCATCACCTGAACTCAGGACAAAAGACTACTGTGAGAACAGAATATGGAGAAACAGAACAGCTTCCAGTTGGCCAGATGGTCAGGCAAGGCTGCATTTTATCATCTTGATAAACTTGTACGCTGAATGTATCAAACAAAGTAGGATTAGACTCCCAGGAAGGAGGCATGAAAATTGAAGGAACATCAATCATTTAAGATATATAAATAACACCATCTTCGTAGCAGAAAATAGTGAAGACTCAGAATCACCATTGAAGAAAGTCAGGGAAGAAAGTGCAAAGACCCCTTAGAAAAACATGAGGAAAACAAAAATAATGACTACATATGATTAACATAACTTTAAACTAGATGGTTAAGACACTGAAATAGTTAAGATTTTTTCCATACCTTGGCTCAAAACAGAGACTGTTGTCAAGAAATCAGAAGAAGGCTACAACTTGGAAGGAACTAAACAGGATCCTCAAATGTGAAGATACATCATGGAATACCAAAGTCAGGATTGTACATTCCACTGTATTTCTGATTTGGTATGGTTGTGAAAATTGGACAGTTTAGAAAGCTGACAGAAAAAGAATCAACTGCTCTGAAATGTGCTGGAGGGGAGTTCTGCAGATATCATACATTGCCAAAATGACCAATAAACAGGTCTGAGAGCAAATCGAGCCTGAACTCTCCCTGAAAGTCAAAATGACTAAACTGATGCTGTTGCACTTTGAATCTATCATAAGACATAACTCATTTTGAAAAGTCGATCATGCTTGGCAAAGTGGAAGAGAGTAGGAAAAAAGGGGAGACCACTGTACAAGTGGATTATTATGTTCATTTATATCTTGCCTTTCTCTCAATAAGGACTTAACAACATATGTAAAAACAATACAGATTAAAATTATACAGACACTTCAGTACTGAAGGATTGATCCCTTCAAGGAATCCACAGTCTTGATTTTTCAAGTCCTGAGCAGGCCTGCTGATAACAGGGTGAATTTTAAGTTTCTCATTCATAGAGTCACCACAAGTCGAAGCCAACTTGATGCATTTAAGGTGTAATGTTTCAAAGTCAAAATTTTCAAGATGGATAAAGAGTTGTATTTACTGTTGTGGCTACGCCAGTACACCTAAACCACATAAAATGTGATCACAGTCCACAAAATCAGTGGCAACTCCTTTAGAACAACTTTGTCCCTAGAGGATATCTGCAAAGCGACCAGTTGGAAAGATCCAACTACTTTCATTAGACAACACAAAATAGACAAGTTTGCATCAAGCCAGGCTGCATTTGAAAGAACAGTGTTGATTTGTGCAAAATCTCCTTGGTCCTGACATTCCTAATAAGAAAATTGGGCTCTGGCCCTTCATCCTTGAATGAGTAAAGTACAAAGGAAAGAAACCTGTGTGTTTGTGGCCACCTGCTCCATCATTTCCTTTCCCAAGAAGTTGAGGGGGAATCAGACTTTATGATGTAGCCTTTCTTGATGAGGGAGGGCACCCGGGGGTCCATAACATTGCATGACATGGTGAGCTGGTGATGGAGAAGATCTGGAAAAAATTAAAAATATGGGATCCAAAGTGTGACTGATTTAAGTTGGTGATGAATCAAAGCTTTTCAATTACTAGATGATTTCCTAGATGAGCCTACCTGGGAGTTTACCAGACAGTTTGAATGGCCATTTAAGAAGTCAGCCGAGAAGAAGATCCAGTTGGTGAACTGAAATGACAGAAGGAAGTAAACAGATGACTCAACTGTGATTGTATCTGAAGCCTGTCCAGTTAATTTTGAATGTTGTTTTCATCCTCTACTATTCATTTCTTCACAGTTCTACCCTTAAAATCATATAGGACACAGGCAGTAGCTTACTCATTTATTTATTTTTATTTGTAACATGTAACATGTAATATTCTCTATCATCTACAGGATTCTTAAATTCTGTGCCTACTACTTTAAAAATAACACATTGTTTATTGACGAATAAATAAAATATGAAAGAGTTTTAAGAAAACCAAGCACAATATCTGACATGTATTGAAAGAAATCAGATTTGTGAATGGGAAGGTGGATGTGTTTTCACCTTACCTATCAACTTATGGTGACTCCATAAATTTCATGGAGTTTTGTTAGGCAAGGAATACTCAGAGGTGGTTTTGCCAGTTCCTTCTTCTGAAATACAGCCTACAACCTCTATTATTCATTGGTAGTCTCCCATCTAAATACTAACCAGGGCTGCCTCTGCTTAGTTTCCAAGATCAGATGGGGTCAGGTGCCTTTAGGGTATTTAGGCCTTATTAAATCAGACTTAGGATTTCTCTTTCCTAAAGGGATGGTTTGTCTGTGCATGACACTAGTCCTCAGTTATGCTGTTTATTAATAGAACGTAAGCCTGAGGGCAGCAAACTGTCAAATTAATTTGTAAGCCACTTTGAGAGCCTTTGTGGCTAAAGAGGGGGGTATAAATACTCTAAATAAATGAAAAATAAAAAAATCCTCTCCTCATATAAGATTTCAGAGTGGTTATACAAACAGCAATTTAAACCACTTTAAAATAATGAGGAACAATTTAAATCAACATAGTCTAAAACATATACAATATGAATTATCTAAGACAATTTAAAAATGATGTACTAGGTCAAGCAAAGATCCTTAGATCCCAAAAGGCTTTGGAAGAGTGTTGCATTTTAGCTGGATGCTGAATGCCAAACAAGTCTCCAATGGAAGGCATTCCACACCCATCACGTACTAGCAGCCTCCCTCCTATGAAGAATATTGGTCACCCTACACCATGTAACGTAGTGAAACTTTCTCAAAAGCAGTTTTTATTAAACCTAATAGCAAGGATACCAGGTTGATACACCCACTCAGCAAGGATGCAAATACTTATTTCTGTGCTTGAGTATCTGGATTGCAAATGCAAGCAACTAATTTTATTGTTAATTGTCCTCTATCCTTTCTTATTTCCTCAGAAAAATGCGAACTTTGTTTACTGCCCAATGACTGGCTTTGCTGTGGGAGAAAAGCATGCAGAATTTGCCGGCTGGGCCTTTCTGTTTCCAGGGGTATGTTTGCTGGAAGACTTCATCACTGCAGAGGAAGAAAACAGAATGGTTGAACTTATGGATCAAAGTCCTTGGAAGCCATCACAATCTGGACGAAGAAAGCAGGTCTTGTTTTTTAATTGAAATTCCTCCTGTTTTCAGATCTATGGACCTTCCTCTAATTGTAGCTTGCCCATGTTTGTATATATGTGTATGCATGCACATGTGGACATATTTTGCCCCATAACTCACTGACTCTCTCAGTGGTACTCACCCTCTCTCTCTCCCTGGTATAGTAATGGATTAGGAGTAGAAGATAGTGGGTTCTCACCACTACACAGCCATGAAGATTACTATAAGACCTCTGTCCATCTTCTCTCAACCTAACCTTGCTGTCAGGGCACACTATTGACTTCTCCCTGTCCTGCAAAGTACATTCTTCATAGTGCAACAGACATCCTAGAGATTGAAATGAGGATTTGATGTTTACCTCTTGCCACATGAAAGTATTAATTCATTGTGAGTGTGGCTGTTTTTTTTTTACCCCCCACTCAAAACCAGGCAAGTGCACAGCTGTTTTTTAATCCATCTCTTTAAAACAAAACAAAACTTTTCTTCCACATCCCTGTTCCTGGCCCATTTTACGTCTGCCTTTCCCAGCCCATCTTGCCTGCTGGAGGAGCTGCAGATGACAGTTTGCCTCTCTGGCTGCTGCTTGGCTAAAGTAGCTTCATAATACAGCTGGATAAGGTCTTTACTGAAACATCCTTCAATGAATATACTTCTCATCTCAAAGAGACCCCATACCACCATTTTTAAAGCAACCACATGTCCAGGATGTTCTTAGCTCTCCTCTACCATTTTTCACAAACGATAGGCATTTCCGTTGTGAACTTTCTTGCATTCTTTATTGCAGTGGTTCTCAACCTGTGGGTCCCCAAATGTTTGTGGACTTCAGCTCCCAGAAGCCCTGAGCATTAACCATAGTGGCTGGGGCTTCTGGGAGCTGAAGTCCACAAACATCTGGGGACCCACAGGTTGAGAACCACTGCTTTATTGAAAAAGACACATTTGTGTTTCTGGCTGGCACCATGTACTTGAAATTTAAACTTCCCTTCCAAAGCAGATGCGGGCAACAGGCAGGGGCTGAGAGGTTGTGTCATCTCCTTGAATGATCTTGGGGGAGGCTGCCCCTCCCAAATTTTTCACCCCCCCCCAAAAGTGGAGTATTCCCAGAATTCCCCAAAACAGCCCTCCATGGAAAACAGGACCCTTGGGCAGCTGGTAAAAAATTCTCCATGGTCTGTACCTTATTCACACCTGTTTTAAATAAAAGGGAGTGTTTAGGATAAATTGTGCATAGTATGGAATTGACTTTAGTTTGGCTAGCCCTGGGGAAGACATGAGTAAAGGCAGAATATTGGAAAACCTTGTTCTTGTTTGTTGGAAATTCAGCTCAGCACTCTTCTAGTATCCTGTATTGTGTACCAAGTTGTGCCTGCATATTTATAAGCTACACATAACAGCTATAAGGACAAGATCCTTGCTTTAAAAAAACCTGCCAAGATCTTACATTGCATTCATAGCTATGTAAACATAGTTTCAAGCAGCTTAAAGAATTGTCTCGCAGATCTCCTCTTAAACTGCCTCAAGTTTAAGGCAAGTTCCAGGGAGAGTAGTTGCGAACATGGCAATAGTGCCACAGTTGTGAATACACAGCATGGGTGGGTATGGAGGAATTATGGATCCTTAGCATGGTTACAACTCTGCAATTCAGGATGATGGCCCTCTTTTCTTGAAGAAGATACTTTTCAAAAAGTGAGTTCTACAGTGTAGCAGTATGATCACAGATGCAAAGAATGCACACAGTTCTACTTGCAGTTTTTGTCATGGTTGCATTGATGTTTTGGTTCAAAACATTCAGAGTGCTTCATGTTATTATGTGTGCAATCAGTTAGAAACTTTTAAAAGGTATTCCAAATGGGGCAACCATCTTTAAAAAAAAAAATCACATCTGTTAATTAGTTTTTACTGTGTAGTAGATGGCACCATCTTTGAAGATAGCTCTTGCACAGGAGGAAATGTCTCTGCTAAGTTGTCACCTGCTGTGACACGTATGCATGGCCCTAGCTCTTCAAGTGTTTTTGTCTCCGAGACAATTACATGCAACTTTAATTGAAAGTAGAATGTAAAAAGAATTGGCTTAATCGGCTGAGACTTCTTGCCTAAGGAGTAATCTGTACAAAAACTGCTAAAGTCTGTATATTATTGTTTCTCTCTTGTTGTTTGTCAGCTGAGAGAACAACAGTCTGTCTAACATCAGAGTTATACTCTTTTATCATTATTCCACCAATCCAAGTGAAAAGCACCTTTCCTCCTTCCTCTTTCGATAGGACTATGGCCCTAAAGTGAACTTCAAGAAGCAAAAGTTAAAAGCTGTTGGATTTACTGGGTTGCCCAGCTTCAGCCAAAAAATTGTAAAGCGGATGAGAGATTTCTCTGTGCTCAAGGGCTTCTTTCCTGTGGAGCAGTGCAACCTGGATTATGGCCCGGAGAGGGGATCTGCGATTGACCCACACTGGGATGACTGGTGGCTCTGGGGGGAGCGCCTGGTTAGCTTAAACTTGCTTTCAGCTACTGTCCTTTCCATGTCTTGTGACTTGGCTGACACTCTCCAGTTATTTCCTGCCGGCCTCTGCCAGAGTGAGCAAACAGATCAACAGCACCATAATCCTTCTCCAGCAGAAGGCCTTGGAAGCATCACAAAGTGGGAAGCTGACTGGTCTTTGCCCATAAGAACAGTTCCATCCAGAGAAGTCACTGTTGCTATTCACTTACCTCAGAGATCGCTGGTGGTTTTGTACGGAGCTGCTCGCTACAGATGGAAACATGCCATTTATCGCAACCACATCACTAGCCGCCGCATCTGTGCAACATTCAGAGAATTGTCTGCAGAGTTTAGTCTCGGAGGAAAACAGGAAGAACTGGGTAAAAAACTGTTGGGAGTGGCTCTAACATTCCAGGGAACACCTGTATAAGCTTTTCAGGGGGAAAACTGACACTCTTAGTTGTGCTACTTATGGGAGAGGGAACCAAAGGGATTTTTAGAGAATAGGAAGAAGACTTCCAGACACTTCTGATTTTATTGGGGGTGGCAGGTGTGGCCCATAGGGATTGGAAAATTGGCCCTAGTGATCTTAGAAGTTGCCTGTCCCTGACATAAGGAATGTTTAGGAAGGAGATGGGGTACTTGTCACACTCCAAATGTTGCTGGATTACAACTCCCATCAACCCAGTGCAGTATAGCTAGTGACAAAGAATGATGAAAGTTGCAGTCTCCCCCTCCCAAAGCTAAAGAGCCTTACCTTTCCCCATCTGTGTCTTAATATATAGCCAATGAACCCCAAGGCTAATAATTTGGAAGCCACCACACTAAAAATCCAGAATGTTTACTAAGTTTGACTAGCGTCCATCTACTTGAAAGCTTTATTAAGTGCCTTATGAAGCACCCATGAAAGTTAACAATTCCCAAACCTAACAACAGTCAGTAAAAACTAATAAGAAAACACAAACAGAAGTTGTGGCAAAAACCGGCTTCAGCTGAAAGAAACTGGAGCAGCTGCACTTGAGAGCAGGACAGGCCCCAGACCTTGCAGAAACAACTGCTCAGCTAGCATTGGAAGCCAAGCAGATTTTTCAGGGCTGGAAAGGCTCCCACATCATGAGTCTCTAAACAGTGTCTCATTTCCCAGGAAATTGCCTGAGACGATTGAGCTGGAAGTGTGCCCCAGCTCTCCAAGTGGGCTCCTTCTCTAGCAGGGTGTAGTGAGTGAACGAGAGAAGACTCTGGGGGTCAGTGGAGGAGGGTGTTGGAGATTCACTCCCGGGGGAGTTGGATTCCAACCAAACTGGGAGGGGAATCAGAAGGCCAGCAAACTGATGGCTTTGTTTGTGGCTGTTCCCATAAGAGTGAAACTGCTCTTGCTGATGGGCATCTCCCCACCACAAGTCATGACACTTTTGCCCCTTGGCCAGCACTGCAAAGGTTAGAGGAATGGAAGAGTGGTGGGGGCAGCCACTATTCAGAGGGCAGGAGAGCAGAGGGGAACTTCTGGCAGCAGTGATGAGAAAGAAAGGGTATGTCTGCTGGCCAGGTTGGAAGAGGCAAGAGGAAGAGCCTGTTGGTTGCCTCTTGCTGTAAGGTTCTGTAGCCTTGCAAAGGGCAGTGTCACTGCAGGCATTCAAACAGCATGTTTTTGAGTTCCTTTTGCCTGGCATCAAAAAATTCTGCCTACCAGATACACATCCCTTGTACAACTGTTGCTCAGGCTGTGTTTAGGCTCACTTTTGCTGCTCCAGGCAGGCTGTGGCCCTGCTGCTAGGCATGCTGCTTTGTTGAATGGTGCATGTCATGCACGTGGCTTGCGCCATTTCCCTCTCCCTTTCTCTCTCCAGGCAACCAGGGAGGTGGGCTTTGAGCAGCATGTAGCTAATGAGGTACTTACTGATGCAATTCAGTTTGTGGCACAGTGGAAAGAATATTTAGATACATGAAAGGGGGCAGAGAGATAGACCATGGGACTGCTGTCTTCTGGAGCTGTGGAACTGTGGAACTCCTTGCCCAATGAAGTTAGGGTGGCCCTATCTGTTTGGCTTCCAGCAGGCAGCCAAAACAGTGCAGTTCCACATAACACTCAGTGTTTGGAATTGCTGGATGGGAGATCACCAAGCAATGGCAAGTGCTGTAAGCTCCATATTTCAGAAGAAGGAGCTGACAAAGCCATCTCTGAGGATTCTTTGCCTAAGAAAATCCTATGAAATTCATAGGGTCACCATAAGTTGACAAGCAGCTTGAAGGCACATGTATACATACGCCTTGCTTTAATTGTTTTTTATTTTTTCACCACGTTGGGAGCTGTTGTGGGCTGGGCAGCAATACAAAAAAACTTTACCTACATAAATAAACAAATAAATAAATTCCTGTCAACACTGGAAAGTAGAAACAAGTTTTGCTTTTATTAAGTAATTAAGAATGTTAAAACCCAATTTTAAAGGGAGGGAAAGGATATCCTAAGGAAAACCAGCGTGGGATTTCTTGCAAACAACTGCTAAATTAAAAGCTCATAAGACATGTTTTTAAAGTGGAACAACGTGGGTTGATAAAGAAACGAGAACATTAGGGCAGAAACTGTTGAATATCTAGATATGCTTTTGTGCAAAATGTCAATGCCATGAAAGGATTAACTCGCTAGGAAGGAGGAATCAGCCTTTTATTCTGGGTTTGGCAGGCAGAAGATTTGTGATGATTGGTTGACCATTCCAGTGTTTTAACTGCTAGTCAGAAGAGGTTACGAAGGCAGATTTCAAGTGTATTATATACTGTTAGAGGGAATCCAAATTGGGCAGCTGATTAGTGGGTTCTCAAATGTTCAGTGCAAGTTCAGCCAGGTGGGCAGTGGGATGTTAGGCACTTTGACTCTGATTGGGTTGTTATTCTGGCAAGTGAATCTGCCTGATAGGATAAAAAGGCAGGACCCAGAGCCCTTCAGGGCAGAAGACTCAGGAGAAAGGGGCTGTGGATGGGATGTGGCCACTTGAAGGACAGCCACAGAGCTGAAATCAGGCTAACTCAAGGAAAAACTATGGAAGAAAAGGGGAAGCAGCGTTCAGAAGTTAGAGTGCAAGTTGTTGGCAAAGGTCTGAGAAGTTGGGTTGCTGAACTAGGAGGAAATCTTTGGGAAGAACTCAAGAAGTTCTGAAGATTCAAGACATTATAAACTCAGTCAGAAAATACTGACAGCCTCGGAGCATCACCTGCAATTTGACTAGGGTGCAGTTGGATAGGGAAATTGATTAATGGTTGATCAGGGAATGGAGCTAGAGCTTCTTTACTGTTTTTGAAGTTGGTTAAAGCAATATTGGTATCAATATTTTAAGAGGTAAAAGTGAATACTCTTAAAAGATTTGCCTGAAATTGTTAAAAGAATATTATTTAATTTAACCTTGAGTGGACCTCTAATCTGTTTGTCCCTTGCCTGCCCTACACTACCTAAGTATAGACAGGGTTAAGTATGTTGTCACAGCCAGCTGTAATAAAAGTACGCCTTGCAGGCGACAGGTAAGGCCGTCTGCAGGGTCATCTAGATCCCCAGATAGCAGGGAGCATCTGTGCTTACAACAAGATTATAGGATACGACAAAAAACAGATGATGAAATCGGTGCCTTTCGAAACCGGTTGTGATTGAACGCTGCCTAATGCTAGTTATGTAATTATATACAAAAGTGTACTGAATATCTTCCTTATAGTTCCTGTCTGCATCATGAATAGAATGAATGTTTTTCTTTGCTCCTCACTCAGCTGGCAGATTTAGCTGAGCGACAGACTGCTGCTGGGTGAACGTATGAGTAGTTGTGGCAATATATAAAAACCTTTGCTGTTGAAGGAGTCACCTCCCTGTTCCCTGTGTAAGAACATCCACTTCATCCGGTCTACCGGGGCACCTCGTTCAGCCCCACTGCTGAAACAAGAAAACCTACAAGATCAGTTTAGACAACTATTGCTCTCCTTTATATGCCAAGATATAAATGAGCTTGGCTGTCTTGGTGCAAATGCCTCTCCCCTTTTGTGTGAACCAGAAAACAAGTGAAGAAGTTGCAGTTAATGATAATTTCCAGGAAACTGCTTAATGGCTTCCAAGTGGGCTAACCCAGACAATCAAGGTTTACAGTGGCTTAGTATACAAGCTTGCTTAGAAGCTATATAATGAGAAAATACTTTGTTCAAGTATGCTAAGAAAGATGTGGCAGAAAAACTAATTTTGCAGTGGAAAAGAATTAAAATGCCCATCTTCCTTTATATACATTTCTCATAAATGTTGTGGCCTTGGCACACTCACCAGCTGCAATTATGTATAGTCTGACCCTGCAATACTCCTTCCTTCTAGCATGCTATAAAGGTGCACTGTTTATCTTTTTTACCATGCAAGAGGCTTTGAGAAGATGCTCGTTGGGTGTTAAACTTCAGCTGCATGGAGCGTGCCCAATATCTAGCAAGCTCAGCTGTCATGAACACATTTTGCCTTGCCTTTGTGTTGGTCAATGAGATTTAAAAAAAAACTATTATAGAAATATTTCTTTTAGAACTGTTTCTTTGCTTCTGGATGGGATGGAGATAGGAAATGGGAGCAGGCTCCATTTTATTAATGATAGCAAAGTTCTGGCCACACAGCCAACCTCCAGACGAAAGAAGGAAGGAAGCAAGCAAGCAAGCAAGCAGGCAAGCAAGCAAGCAGGCCATCAAATATCTGTCATGCTCTGCAGTTCCTACTTATGCCAACCAGGATCCATGCTATTCCAAAAATGGCTTTTTAATCTACAATTAATGATTTAAGAATGGATTTCTGCTTCTTTGCTACCATAGTAGTAATAGCCTTAAAGATTCTTAAGAGTTCCACAGAACATAAGCTGCAATTGACAGGTATTTTTCAAAAGATCAAGGGCAGGAAGTGGACTCCACAAACAAACCCTGTTTCAGGAATTCAGTGCCTTAATCTGCACATCATACCGTACACCTTTGTAAAGAGGCAATACCATTGGTCAAGAGAGGGACCCAAACTTTTTTAATCCTGCTTTGTTGGGTCCAAAGAAACACTCAATGGATTCAGCAAACTCAAGAGCTGCCATAGTTAAACTAAATAGATAACAGCAGATGGAAAGAGACTTTGTAGCACCTTAGAGAGAAAGAAGTTGGTAGCATAAGCTTTCATAGACTCAGATGGGTAGAGTGAGGAACTGATCTTTATGAGCAGGCTCTAGGTGTGACTAGCCATAGAAACGCAAAACTTGTGAGCATGATGATGAGGGGACAAGTTCAGCTTTAACAAAGAGGATTGGGAGACAAAGGCAGGAGGAAAGATGCTGCCTAAAACCAAGGGGAGTAGATAACCATATGAATGGTGGAGGGGGTTACTGGAATGTAGTGTGATGCTGGCTGGGAACCAGGAAGGAGATGTGATAAAAGTGCCAAGAGACCTCTCCTAAGTCAGGGGTTGTGTTGTTGTTTTGTGCCTTCAAGTAATTTCTGAATTATGGCAGGCCTATCATGGGATTTTCTGTCCTCAGCTCAATGGGTGCAGATGGAATTCAAAGTGACAAAAGAGTGTGCACTCCATTAATTCAGCAGGGGGAAGAGGAGAAAAGGGGTGGAATCTTGCCCTACCCAGTAAGCTCAGGAAAAACAAACTGCTGCAGTCTACCTTTTTGTGCTGTTTTTTTAGTGGAAAGATGGGATTAAAAACTGACTTGGGTCTCATATTTAGAGGATAGCAGGATGTTAATTAAGTAGAAATTACAGTCAGTGTTTTTTTAACTTGCATGTCAAATGGATTTTTGGCATACTTTGCTTTAATCTGCCGTGAGCCACACTGGGTCCCATGCCAGGAGAAAGGCAGGATAAGAAATAAGTAGTAAATATGTTTACTGCTGTAGTAACGTAAAAGATATTTTATAATGCAGCATATATAATTCTGATATTTGGCATATCTATGAAATTGCCAAATGATTCAGAAGTGAAATTCAAATTCTGTTCACTGAAGCTTAACTCCCAGGTCAGCATATATTGGGTTGTAGCCTCAAAAGTTTAACTGCCTTTGTTTTTATACAAGCAACATATTAGTATGAAAGACTGCTATAAATCCACAGACTGCTATTGTAAGGCCTGTTTGTTCATTCCCCACAAAAAACTGGGTAGCTGCAGGATCTTTGGGCAGGTCCACATGTCTATCTGTCTTTCTATCTGTGTTCACATGTGCAGAAAAACTCAGATCTACCTGTGGGCATGCAGGCTACAGTGTGCCCCCTCCCACATCTGAATACATATATCTTGGACCTTGTCATCTTGGGAAAAAGTAGCACGCTAGGCTAAGGGCACTAAAGTTTTGCATATCAGGGAAAAGATGTCTTACCTGAATGAAGTATTGTCGATTGAAAGCAGAACGATTTTATGCAAAGGTGTGAATCTGTCAAGAACTTCGCACCACATGTGAAAACTGGTTGGCTACTTCGCCAACTTCATCCTCCCCTCCCGTGCAAAAACGACCATCAAAGGAACCATCTTGACAAACCCCAGTTGACTCGTGCTGCAACTTGTTATCGTTAAGGAGGCCTTCACACATACCAGAACCAGCATGGGAACAACAACCTCAGCCCAAGAAACACACTGCAAAGGGTGTGTATTTCTAGAACAAAGGATCTCCTCTGAAAGCCATCAGTTTTGTCCCCTTGGGTTTTCTTCATGTTTTACAGCAGCTGTTGGAAGTCTTGCAGGGATGGTATTTTCTTAATAAGCTGATTGGCTTTCGTTCCTTCCAGCACCACTGCATTTCAGGCATTGCAGTAATGGTTTTGCACACTTTGAACGGTTCATTGCTTTCTTCAGTCAGCAGCAAAGAAAATTTTCTCTTGCTTTTAGGTCATCAAATTGACTTTGCTCTTTCAAACTCTGCTCCCGCTAATATTGTGAATACGTGCTTTTTATAAAGTACAAAAAATATTTTTCTTGATGACTTCTTTGACTTCAGTGTTGTGTCCACATACCTAGCCCTCCTACTTACTACTGTTAGGGTTAGGCACTAAATTTCCAGCCTAACACTAATTACTGCTAATTACTACTGCTTCAGCTTCTCCATCAACAGACCCAGGCCTATGCATTTCCCTGCAGTCTTTTGGGAGCAGATGCATGCAAAAGTGTGAAAGAGGTGGTGTCCATACAATCTCTTAGGTGCATACCACATTCCTACAGATTTGTTGCATGCTGTGTTTAAAGCAACTTGTGCACTGTTTTGTAATACTTATCCTAAGGTGCTGAACACTGCACTTTGGAAAAAAGCCAGGGTATGCCACTCATTGATCAAGTGGATTGGTTCAACTCCTAAAAATATTGAATCCAGGATGAGTCATCCTGTAATTCTAGGGTAGGGAATCTCTGGCACTCCAAATGTTAATGGATGTCAATTCTTGTTATTCCTGATCACTGGCTGGAGCTAATGCGAGTTGTAATCAGTTTACACTGGAGGGCTACAAGTTCCCCAGCCCTGCTTTAGTTCATTTAAAGCAATGGGATGTGTTCGTAGAGACTTATTTACCCCAATGATATTTATAATACTAAACAAAGTGAATAACAGCTGGGATTAAATTCACTGTTCTTAAGGTTGAATTAATAACCCCAGGATCTGAATGTTCTTATAGTGTCATACCAACCAAGCACTGTGCATCAACCAACTTGGGGAAGAAGTTGTAGATCAAATATGTATCAGACCTGTGATTTGGGCCTAACACAGATATCTATCCCACCTAACAGAGCACACACAACAGACCCCATGTCTTCTTCTCTCCAAGGTGATGGCCAGAAATAACTTGAAAGATGCCACCAGTTTTTAAAGAGCAATGCAAACATTCTTTAGAAGAATTTAATAACTGGCAGTTTAGGCCGGTTTTAGCAACTAACAAGTATCAAGGGAGGAGTTAAGAGAATCAAACGCAAATACAATACACTTACTAGTTATACTATAATTAGTGTATCCTGCAGGAAACCAAGCATGAAAAAAGAGAGAACGAGGTATAGCCATTGGGTGCATATTACCACTATAAAGATTAACAATTTAAAGATTTCAGCAGGAGGGTTAAGGGCTGCTTTCTCCGTTTAGAATGACCCTGTTTGACCTACCAAAAAAAGCACGTTTCTGTTTTAGAAGTGTAGTGATCATAAACTATTTGTATACCATGCAATGATTCCAACTGTTAGCATAACACAGTAATTGCAAGGACACATTAAAAAAAACAGGACATGATGGGTCAAGAGTGGCGGACATGCGTGCCTGAGAGGCAGTGCAGAGACCATCCCTGTTTTAATGCCTCATCCCAGCTGAAATAGCTGATAATAATATCGGGAGGCACAGAATTAAGTCTTAACAGCTTACTTTCACCAATTGGTCCACGTTTGTTAATTGAGTCCCACAAGAACATTTTGTGTTGTGAGGATCCTAATGACATACAAAGAAAAGCGGCACTCCTTTTAGATGATGAATAGGAAAGCCAGAATATTCCTCCCCTTGTTCAAGCTCAGTAGCCTGAAAACAATTTGCAGGAACAGGTATGAGAATGGCTTTTCTAAAAGTCAACATAATCAGCTTCCAAAGCAGAACCAGGCATATGCGGACAGCGGCACTAAAGAATTCAGCTAGAATACTTGTGGATTGCTGAATTTTTGAGAGTTATGTCGAGCTCCTTCCCTGTAAACACAGCCAGCCACAGACTACAGTTAAATGCCATGTTTCGTTGCCAGCTTACAAATCCTGGTTTGTCTAAATCATGGCTAGTCATGATGTCGAAACGTCTAGCTGTGGCTTGTCCCTGGCTTGTTTCCCCAGCTACGCACCCTGAAACAGGATGAACAGGGTGGGAAAGAAAAAGATTAGAAATAAGGAAAATGAGAGCCAGAATTCAGTTAGGGACATTGGCATACATAAGTAACCCTGCCATGTATGAATGTCCTTTTTTGGGGGGCACTGAGGGGTTGGTGTTTGCTTCCTATGCAAACAGTACCCAGTCACACACACCCAACTATATACCCTTGAAGCTGCTTCGCGTGGCCATTGTGTGCTTCACAGCAAACAGGCAGGATTGCCTTCCACATAGCCACACACAAATTTTTGACATCACTGCTGAGATCTGCCAGGATCCTCCAGAGATCTCGACACTGCTGTAACCCTCCATCTGGCTATGGGGAGGTAACACAGTATAGAATGGCTGTGTGGGGCAACTTCAAGGGCTTTACAGTAAGTCACGGGGTATATGGGTCAGTGTAGCACAAGTCCATATGTATATATTTATGCCACACTGAGAGGATGTTGGATTGAGGCCATAGCGTGTTTGGTCATTGTGCTTGGTGTGCTTGGTTGTTGTGTGCCTTGTCACTTCTGAATTATGGCGACCCTGAAGCAAACTTATGATGGGGTTTTCTCGGCAAGACTTTTCGGGGCGGGGGGTTGCCTTCGCCTTTGTGTGAGGTTGACAGACTGTGACTTGCCCAAGGTCACCCACTGAGTTTCCATCACCAAGTTCATATCCTGATCTCCAGAGTTATAGTCCAGAGCTCAGACTCTACACCATGCTGGCTGTGTTTGCTTATTCATAGCCAAATCAACAAATCATGCTTCACATAAACCATGGCTTGGCATGACATGTGAATGTAGCCTGTATCATTTCTCAAATGACCTTATACATGCATGTATGCCTGTATACAAACACATACACACTGTTGCAACTGAAAGTGATAGTGGCTATTTGAATATAGACCTGTCAGGATGAAAACCTTGTGCATTGTAACAAATCACACTACTTTGATTTCCTTTGATGTGACTTTTCTAGACCAAATATCTGTTAGTATTTACATTTATCAGTTATAACCATTCATATACACCCATAAGAGTGATTGGTTATATCATTCTTTCTGAAGAACTTTTGTTTCTTTGCCTGTGAATTAGTAAATTCTTATTTTTAAAGCTCTTATATTCTATCTTTTGTGTTTAAATGTAGACTTTCTCTCATCTTTCCAAAGGATCCCCATTGTACAAAACCAATGGCAAACACAGATTATTTTCCTCTTTCCGTGATAGCTGTCTCCGCCCATTATAGGCAGAATGAAATGCAGAAAAGAAAGAGTAAACCAAACCAAAATGGACAGAGGAGGAACATCTTGGCTCAAATGGCTTCTTCCCCAACTGTTGTCCTAGAAACACCTTCTGTATAAAAGGTCACAAAAGTAGTCACATTGCACAGATTTACACAGAATGGGTTGGCCTACCACGGCTTACAAACTCCTCTTCAAAAGCCAAGTTTGAAAATCAACTGCCAGTAAGAGAGTTACAGTTAAGAAGAGATCCTTTTCCTAATCCATAAACCAGCATCTCTCAAAAATAATCTTAGTTCAGCAAAACGAGTGCCATTAAAATCAATTGCAATGCACGCATACTCCCTTGGTTTAACCTGTTTTTAACCTCTGGAAATCAGAAGAAGAATCTTCAAACGATCACATGGATGGAGGTATTTCAGTTTTAACAAAGTGGCCATGTTGTCCACAAAAACAAAGGACCAGCCAGAGCTGGTTGTCTGGACCTCAGTGGAATGCCAACAAGTAGGAAGCAACTGGCATCTCTGTCTCTGGTCTGTCTCCACTGTTCTCCTTAGGAGGATGCTCTGCCAAATGTGTACGGCCACACCAAGGCACCCCTTGATCACACAACCTGCAGTCCCCTGTCATGGCCATCCAACTGCACTTTCAGTTTGTGAAGTTCTTCGATCTCCCGGTTGTGGCGTTCTGTTTTATGCCGGACAAGAGACCGGTAGAAATGGATGGTGAAGACGACAAAGATGATCCCCACGGGGACCATGATGATAGTGGAGATGAGCGCTGCCTGCCACCCAGTGTGCTGGCTCGTCTGTTGGACCAGGGTGGTATCGTTTTTCAACATGGAGTCCACAGGCAGGAATTTGATCCAACATAGGAGGACGACCTCAGCGAGGAAGAGGAGGATGCCCAGGACGGTGGAGAAGCCCCAGGCCAGCTCGATGTACGGGTGCATACGCTCATGGGGGGATTCGCTGATGGAGTTAAGGTTGTGAATGTTACTTACCGCTTCCACGTTGGGCAAGATGCAAGTGCTGATCAGGAGAGCAAAGAGGTGGACTGCCACTAAAATGGTGGTGCAGGCGCTGAAGGCAATTAGCAGCAAGGGCGGGTATTGGTACTGCATCTCAAGCTGAACTTCAACCATGGCCACCTGGAAGAGCAAGATCAGCCCTCCATGAATGTTGGCTCGCCTCCCCTGAATCCCTCTGCTGACCAGGAGAACAACTCGGGGAGAAAAAGGAGTAGAATAACGCAGCCTGTGTGTCCTGAAATGAAACTGTGCTTGCTAAAGTGAGTTGGAAAAGAGGAAGACTTCAGTATACATGGATTGACTCCATCACAGAAGCCATGGCTGTCCTGAGTTTGTAGGACCTGAGAAGGGCTCTGGAGGTCTCTTTCATACTGTTACCATCATTCAGAGCCCTCCTGACAGCACATAACAAGAACCACAAGCACAATAACTGTGTTCTAAAACTACTCTGAAGGGGGATTTTGCACTGCGGCCTACATGGACAGTCGGTCCAAAGCCTGCAGAAGCCAACATGGAATTTGCCACCATGATGAAGCAATGGCTACTGGCTTTGGCAGCATCAAAACCCAGATTGGCAAATTCATGGAAAATGATGTCAGGAGCTTCTCTCTGGAACCCCTGTGTCCAGAGGGAGAACATTCATTTATTCCACTATAATTTTTACAAACAGGGCCTGCTGTGGAAAGGGGAATGTTCAAGCCAGAGGAGACAGGTCATTTCATGTCAATAGGACCAATCTGCCCTGGGTTTTGTCTACAGTAACCCTCCAAAGCTTCAGCATCTGGGGAAGGTTCTTCCAAGTTCACACTAAAACCTAGCACAGATTTACAACTCCACTGGCACAGAATCCACCAGTTGTCATCATCCCAGCCAGGCTTCCCTTCCCTTCCTCCATTCTCTAGAACATATTCTATCTGCTGCCCCTTCCCACCAGGGTTTCTCCCATCTCAGTCTGGAAGGAGAGAGTCATTCTCCAGTGAAACAATCTCCAAATCTGACAGAGGAGCAGCATGTGGCTTTGAAAGTTTTTTTAAAAAAACCAAACACCTATCGCCTCCCTTTCCTGAACGGAGAAAAGAAAGAAAGAATTCTCTCCAGAGTTTGGAACAGCTACTTTTCCAAAGCTCTGCTTTTCTTCTGCACTGCAGCCAAACCTGGAGAAGTACAGCAGGGTACCAGGAAGAAGACTGTCCTTCAAGATTCACTCTCATTAACAGGTAACATGTGAGACTGCAGGCAGTGATCCTTATGACAGCATGGATTTCCATGCAAAATAAAAACACCAACCATACCATATGGTTGTTGCACCAAAAAAGCTAAACACAAGAAGACATTTCTGACACAGCTGCCATCCTGGTGACACGTAGTTTTCCTCCTCCAAGATACTGTGGAGAGTTGGTGGCATGCACAAATTCTTTTGTCTACCAAGGCCAGCCAAAATCTGTGGACCCTTATCCTAGAGCAGGTGGGGGCAAATGGAACAGATCCAGCTACTGATTCCCTCCCTTCCCTGGAACTCTTCACTGGTAGGGAGAACCACACAAAATGCTGAAAAGGCCATAGATGATATAGCAAATTATATTCACAGGGGGTCCCCAGTAAAGCAAAGGTTAAGAACCACTGCTCTAGAATGCTCCTCCAAAATCTCAGTGCCAAAATGCTTTGGCAGATTCATCAGTGTTGAAGGTTGCCCTTGAACTCTAACCCCTTCCACAGAACCACGTTGGACCAGGAGTGAGAAAACCATCTGGGCCAGCCCTCTATGGAGAAAAGAAGGATGACTGCACTTTAAGTATGTTAATATGGTACACAGATGAGCAGCTCCCTACACTTCCTCAGTGTCTCCTTGTTGAAAGTGAAACACTGTCCCACCCTGTTTTTGACCAGCACATCGAAAATAGCTGCCCCCACATTTCCACAGTCCATTCTACGGAAACCTCAACAACATCCACTTTCTGTCAGATGACAGGCCAAAATGAGGGAGATGTTCACTCTTTGTCCAAACAAAGAGGCAGATTGTATGTGCTGTGGTTTTGGAAGCATCTTGCAGAAGGGCTGTAGTCTTTTTACCGCTTCCTAAGAAACCAGGTTTCAAGAAAGAGTTTGCATGCTCCATTCCACAACGGTGACATCACTGTGCTTTAAGTGGAGCAGGGCATAAAATCTAGAGAATGGCAGCTTTAAATAATACAAGATTCTACCCCTTTAGTTATGCTAAAATGTTCAGAAACACACTGTCTTCTGTGTGCTAACAGCAAACAGAAGGTTATAGCAAAAGATGGAGTTTGCTGGCCTGGGAGTCCCTCACTCAACAGGCAAGATTTTGCAACCACCACCTTGATTTTGTTTTGCAAACACTGCCATGATAGGAGGACTTCAGGCATGTGTCAGTATGGGAAACGCCTCTCCCATGGAGCTTGTGTCAGTTTGACCAGAGAGTAGAACTGACAAGCTATTTTTAATTTCAAATATAGGAAGAGGTATGTGTAGCACCAGTGGAAGAGGCACACAGTTTTATTTGTTGGTTTTAAAAGTATTTGAATACAGCAACTGCTGACCCATAGACTGCTTTTGGATGCAGAACACAAACTAGACCTTTTATTCTTGCCCTGAGCTGCTTCCTAGCTCTGTTCAGCATTGTTACACTATCTGAAATGAGTTACAGTTAGCCTTCCACATTTATGGGTTTCATGTTCACGGATTTGATTATCTGTGATTTTCTCCAATCCCACACTTCAAGTGCTTCCTTTCCAGGGAAACCTTTCCTCTTGGTGGCTGCAATAAGGCTATGCAGACCTTTAAAAACTTCCTTCCAGTCCTCCTCCTTTTCTACTAGCTGCTGCCTGGCCAGATAAGAACAGATTACAGCCTGATTTTTAAGCGACATAAACCGTCTTTCAGTGCCTCCCCACACCTAAGGAAGGAGATGGTCAAGAGAGAGGAAGTATAGGCCCACCATGTCACCCCCCCTTCCCTCTCCGTTTCCTGAACTGGTTTGAGCCCTGGGTGCCGACTCTCTCCACCATGCCTTGTCTCCCTTCCCACAGACACACACACACACATTTTGGTATTTGTGTTTTTTCCATTCTTGTGGGGGTCCTATGCCACTCACCCCCGATGAAGTGGAGGGCCAACTCTATTGAATTTCCTGCTCCAACAAAAGAGAAAAGATTCATGGATCACAAGAGGTTTTCGCAGAGAAGTGGCTCTAGAAACGTACCATGGCAAATCCAGAGAGCAGCGCGGAGGTCCGGCTGGAAGCCTTCAGCTTGGCTCGGCTCAAGTACAGTTTCCGCCACGAGAGGGCCTGAACTGAGTGGTGGTTGGAGGTGACCAACTCCAGGTAGCTGCGCCGGACCCAATCCCGGTAGTCCATGCCTTTGGCGGCTGGCTCAGAGCAACAGGCAGAGGCAGGCGGATCTACAGGGACGTTTAGCTCGGCACTCATGATGGAAAGCAAGCTAAGGGAAGGCGGAGGTTAAAGAATTGTCACCATTGTGCGCTGTTTTTAAGGAACCAAGTCTGCCCTAGGCACTCAATGCGGATCCTTACCTGCACTCTGAAAAAGAAATAAGAGAATGATTATTAGAGGGTTTGGAGCAAAATGGAAAACTGTGTATGCTGGGACAGGAGCAAGAAAAGGAGGTGTTAGGTGTCTATGAATTGCTGTGTTTTAATCTGCTGTTGCCCACCTCGATCCATAGGGATGGTAAGCAACAATAATTATTATTATTATGCTACACAATGTAAAAGTGCCATTTCACAAATGTACTATAACACCAATTCTTCTCCTTCTCCTTCTTTAAGGCAAGCCAGCATGGTGTAGTTGAGCATCCATCTGTAGTTCTAAAGATTATGGTTCAATTTCCCTGCTTGGCCATGGAAACCCACTGGCTGACCTTGGGTGTATCACACACTCTCAGCCCCCAGAAAACCTTGTGACAGGTTCACGCGAGGGTTGCCACGAGTCAGAAACGAGTCGAAGGCTCACAACACAAATCAACAAGAAGGTTACTTTTTTGTCCTGATGGGTCTGAAATCTAAAACAGCCCACTTGAGGCTGGGAGTAAAATGTTACGGCAGGTACTGGGAAATGTGAGAAAATAATCCAGGTTAAGAGAGACATTGTCTGGATCTTTACCCCCAACAACTGCAGCAACAAATACCACAATCTTCTGACACGTTTGTCACATCTATCCGTGCT
This sequence comes from Iguana delicatissima, assembly GCA_948472985.1. Taxonomy (NCBI): domain Eukaryota; kingdom Metazoa; phylum Chordata; class Lepidosauria; order Squamata; family Iguanidae; genus Iguana; species Iguana delicatissima. The sequence goes on along the minus strand of CAOKZL010001875.1, from coordinate 35,055 downwards.
TACTGTATCAATAAAGTCACAGAAGAGGACAAAAGTCCCAGTTAGGATTGTCCAGCCTGTGAAGTTTACATTTGACATGAAACAAGCAGAGAGAACCCATGAAGGGAAATACATAGAAGTGAAACATGATCAAAGCATGAAGACAGAAAAATTAAAATATCAGAAAGGAGGGGTGAAGGCTAAGAGACAGAGAACGATGGAGAAAAACAGTTACATGTTTAGCTTTATTAGCAGCCCATCAATCTACCTTTCTAGGTGACACAAATCACAACACACACACACACAAATCACAAAACAAGACACAACAACACAGAAAACAAATCACAATAACATAAACAATATAAAACTGCAAATAACAAAAATGAACACAATGCCAGCACAAGGCATAAACCTGTATGGTCACCTGCAACTTTCCCCTAGGTTAGAAAGGAATTAATCAAGTGCTGTCCAAGCGTAAAGTATTAATATTAGTTTTAAATTAATAATGCTGCGTATGTCCAAAAAGATTAAAATATGTTATAACATTAAATAGCCAGCAGGTGATAAAGTGTGGATCTGAATGGACTGGGCACATTTTTGAAACAGAATTAGGAAGAGAATAGAGAATCAGCCAATGAGAAAAATGAGCCAAGAACAAAAGAAGCTAAAAAAAGATAACACCCAAACTTTTAATTTGTAGAGAAAACTGAAGAATGCTGGTGCCAGGGGAAACAGAAGGCAAAAAAGTGATAATTTAGAGAATGATGACAGATTTAAAATTCTTCATCTTAAATTTGAGATAAATAGCCCAATAGCCAAGCTGACTTGATGGCTCACGTGGCCCCTTCCAACTCTACGATTCTAAATTGATACAGCTATAAGACAACTGGAAGTATTGGTAAGAATAAGGGAGAGGAAGGAATAAAATTGTTAGAATTACCTCGCAGGCCAAAAAACAGAATCAGGTTGCCAAGAGATTAAAGAAAAGATGGCTAGGAACTGAAACCGAAGGGATTCTGACTACAGAACACCTAAGACTTTAAAGCAAACAAACAAAGGAACAAAAAAACCAAACAAGGAAACTTTAAAGCAAACAAATTTTAAAAAGCAAACAAAGAGACTTTAAAGCAAACAAACAAAAATGTAACACAGAAGAGAAATCAAGAATGTACAGTATCCATCAATCCTAACAGAGTACAGTTGACTCAATCAAAATGGGGCCAGGTCAAAGAAAATAAGAAAGAAAGAAAAAAACCTTTACAATTTAGCACATCAGAGATTATTACTGAGATTTCAGCAGTCTTGGTAAAGTATTACAGCTGAAAGCCAGAAGGAAAACAATCCAAAGAGCTGGAAGAAAAATGAGTTACTGAGAATAATAGAGAAGCTCAAGACATTTGGAAAAAAAACAACAGCAAAGAATGGCTGGGAGGAAGGCAGCAATCCAAAAAAGTGGGATTTTTTTTTTTTTTTTAAGGAACTGAGGAAAGAATTGTGTGTGCGTTTGAGGCCAGAAAAGACAACACCTGAAGAAGGAAGGAGATTCAAGACCAAGACAATAGATGGAGCGAGAGAGAAATGACTGTAGAACAAGTGGATCGAGAGACCAGAAGAGTAGCAACAGAAGTGAAAAGGGGAGAAAATCAGGAAATCATAGAGCTGGAAGAGCCCCCTGCTGCTTCCGATACACTACAGAGTGAAATCTGAATATCACTCTGTACTGCATCTGAAGAAGTGAGTTTATATCCACAAAATCTCATCTTAAAACAAAAACCGGATAGTCTTAAAGCTGCTGCCAGCCTTCTTTCTTCCTGCCCCTCCCTTCCTCCTTTTTATGCTGCAAGAGACCAACACAGCTATTTCTCCATATGGCAATCCTCCATCATGTCAACTACCAGGCACCTCTCTTCCCCAAACAAAAAGCCACCCAAAAAACTGCTTCAGCCTCACACCAAAGATGCTTCAGTTCTCTCACCAACCAGAGTGACCCCCAGATTGTCTGTTTGCTTGCACGCCAGAAGAGCCCAAGCAGATGCTGAAAGTTTGTTCTGAAGTGCGAGAGGAGAGCGGCTTTTCCAAAGAGGGGAATGAGACAGAGGACCAGTTTCTTCTTCTGTCTTGAGATCACATTTGGGGCTCTGAGAAAGCCAGGGGTCTGGTCCCTCTCCAGCCCAGGGTAGGGGAAACAGAGAGCCAAGGGACCAGTCCTTTGGTCTCTGCCAAGCTCAGCTGCCTTACCTTTTCTCCCCTGGACTCCAAGACTGCTTCCTCTTTCTCCTCCATGCCCACACCTCCTCTTCCTTCTATTGTTCTTTAGCCACCCATCCCTGTCAAAATGCTCTCTCTCATTGCAAGAGGCCTACAGCCGAGAGATATGCTAACGTGGCTCTGTGTGGACCAGTGCTGTTTGCATAATTGACTCTGAAAGCAGAATGTGGGGGCGGAAGGTTCCAGAGAGAGAGGAAGAGAGAACCAATTAAACTCACAAGGGTTTGGTTTTTTTCCCCCACAAGCCGACTCTCTGAAACCCTTCCTCCTTCAGGATTTGAAAAATCCCAGGTCGCTTAGCAATCCCACGCTGGAGTAAAGGCATTTGGCCTTTTATATTCCTCCCTCCTCCCCTCCTCTTTAAGTTCTTTAAAATTCAACTCTCGCTCTTTGAAACCTGAACATTTGCTCCAGCTATTCCAGGCCTGCTCACCTCCTGTGCTTAAAAAGAAAGGAGGAAACTCTCATGCATTAACCACACCCTTTTTTTTTTTTTTTTACCAAAAAGGAAAATGCATAATCAAAATTAAAAGGTTGGAAATGGGTGGAGGGAGAGAGAGCTCTTGCTTCTGCTGAACCACAGAAATAATTTGGGAACCTCCAGGTAATGTCAGCTAATGCAACAGAAACACCCAGTGAAAAGAGAGGCACTTACAAAACATTCTTATGTGCGGGGAAACGGAAGCCGGGTTGCCCGCTAAATCTGGACCTCAAGCTGGCACCTGGGTTTAAGCTACACTGCCAACATCCTAGACTTACAGAATTGCCCTTTGCCAAGCTGTGGCAATTTGAGAGACTAGAGGGGGAGCAGCTCTGCAAGAATGGGAACCAGAACTGCAAAAAGTTACATTTTTGGAGTATGGCTCCCAGAACATCCAGAGAGCATGGATGGCTGGGGGCACTGAGAGTTGTAGCCTATAACGTAACTTTTCACAGCTCTGCTGGGAACAGAGGTAACTGGACTATGCATAATTCTAAGGGAGCCAGATACAGGGGAGGTTCCCCAAAAAAGGGAAGGGAGGAAGGGAGGGAGACAAACTTTGGATACACAGTGGTGCTCTGAAAGCAGCTATTCAGATGACACTCAGTAACAATGAAGAGTGTGTGAGGGACCCCAAAAAGCTGTATCGTAACCCACACTGAGATGCTTGCTTCAGGTGGCAGAAGGTTCAGTTCTGGGCATCTCATCTTAAGAGGGATATAGACAAGTTGGAACAGGTTCAGAGAAGGGTGACGAGGATGATAAGAGAGATGGAGAACAGAACATGAGGAAAGGTTGAAGGAGCTGGGCATGTTCAGGCTGGTGAGGAGAAGACTGAAGGAGAACATGATTGCCCTTGAGGGCTGTCACAGGAGGTTTGTTCTCTGCAGCCCCAGAGGGTAGGACCAGGGCTAATGATCTGAAGTTACAGGAGCACAGATTTGGATTGAACATTACAAGGACCTTCTTGGCAGTAAGAGAGGTTTGGCAATGGAACAAATGGCCTAGAGAGGTGGTGAGGTCTTTGGACATCTTCAAAAAGCAGCTGGACAGCCAACCTCTGTGGAGCTGTGTTTCCTGCCTTGAGCAGGGCCTGGTGCCCATGGCCTATGTAGCCCTTTCCAGTGCTATGATTCTAAGGGAATAGGTGGCCCAATGAGCTGCCCTTCTGTCTGCTGGCTGCCGAACTATCAAATGGACACCCCGTGCCTGCCAAGCTCCTTAAGGTCCTACAGTGGGCACAGCCTGGCAGTCCAAATGGCACACAACACAGGTGCCCCCCTGTTGAGCTGTGGAACCACCCCATCCAGAGGGCTTACTGCTGACTCATTTTCTTCTGGTGGAAGCCCCGTGTGACAAACAGGAGAGAAAGCCACCAGCAACCATTATCCAGCCGGCCACTCCATGGTTGCTGGCATCTGGCAGTTGGGCCCCCAGACCAGATTTTGGAAACAGTCTTTATTGATGAAACGACACGTCCCAGCCTTCCTCAGGCACCTGGTCACTGGAGGATTCTAGGCGTTCTGGTCCAAAAAAGGAACTTTTCCAAACCTGGTTCCAAAGTTGGCAGCATGTGAGTGGCTCCTGTTTGCCTTCAGGACAGGCACCAGACAACAACAGCTTCATCCTCTCTTTGCCTAGGGGCACTGCCATACCCCCGAGGGAACTGCGGCCCCCCAAATGGGCTGAGCATGCAGCTGGCCCAAAGCCCAGCAGGACAATCTGCTTGACCTTGCCAGCTCAGAGGGGTTTGCGTTCCCTCCATGTAGTGCCACAGCTCCAGAGATCTGGAGGATGTTGGTGTTAGAGAACGGTGTTCTCTCACAGTGCTTTTTAAAGGAAGGTTTTCATGGGTAAGCCTCTCTTCTAGGAAGAACTCAAAAAACTGCCAATAAGGGATCAAGGCAGCGGTTCCCAAACTTTGGTCATCCAGATGTTTTTGGACATCAGCTCCCCAAATTCCTGACTGTTTGGCCAAGTCGGCTGGGGCTTCGGGAAGCTGAACTCCACAACGCGCAAAGGACAAAACTCTGAAAAGCACTGCCTCAAGGCCTAATGTATAGATGAAGAACTTCAGGCACCTTCCAAATATCGTGGGCATCAACTAGCAGAAGCCCTGGGGAAAGGGATTCTGGAGTTGAAGGCTAAAACATCTGGAAGGTCAGAGGTCGTGCAAGATGATGAAAGGTCTTCACAACCGAGCCTTATGAGGAATGACAGAGGGAGCTGGGTATGTTTAGCTTGGAAAAGGGAAGCCATAACTTGATAGCTATCTTCAAATGTGGGGTGGGGGGTGGGATTGAACTAGATGGCCCTTGGGATTAATTCCCCCTCCATGTACAACTTGATATTCTGTGACTCTCTTCTTCTGAAAAGTCAGGAGTTGCTTTGCAAGGCTAGAAATGCAAATGAATAGACACATGACTTGCTGGATGCTCCAGCGCTTAAGACTGCAGCTCCTCCGGCTTGTGTTTAAAGACACATTTCGCAATCACCGCACACGCGCACACCGACCAGCAAGGCACGCCTTTTTACACATAGGTGCCTTTTTGTTTACTGTTCTCTTCCACTCCAATTTTGTCATCACAACAACCTTCTCTGGTAGGTTAGGCTGAGAAAGGATGACTGGACGAGCCCATGGCTGACTGGGGACTCAAGTCTGACTCTCCAGTCACTACATCACTGTGGCACACACAGAGCAGCCCTTAGAGCCCTGGAAAAATATATCCGTGCGTGGATCCTAATTGTATGCAGCACAAGAAACACACACACACACCACACACACAATGTCCCATCCGTCCTCCCCATCCTTGCAAAATGAAGCAGCAGCTGTAAGGGAAAGGATCACCTCCCAGGAAAAGCAAAGCAGAATTTGCAAAACGGGTGTTTACATTAAAGGCTGTAGAGGGAAAAACAACCCCTCTTACCTACCCTGCTCTCGAGAAGGCAGTCCCCGTCACAGCTGGGCTCGTTGCAGTTCCACGGGCATCGGTGGGCGTTGCCTCAGCACCGAGGGGGAAGTCCTTTCCAAGCAGCCGGCCTTGATCTTGTTTGTCATCTCTGCTCCAAAGACAGCAGGGGAAAAGCCTCAGAGCTCAGCCTCCTTGTGGAGGAGCGGTCCAGACGCTGGGAGGCATGGGGATAGAGGAGGAAATAACCCTTGCTTTTCCTTTCACACACTCCCCATCCAGATTAGTTTTTCAAGGTAGATCCCTGCACTCTCTGGCCTACGCTGTCATACCCACACCCTCACGCACAGTGGAAGCACAAAGAGGCCACAGGGAGGAAAACATCAGAGGTACGGTGGGTGAGGAATTTATTCCACACTCAACAGCTACATCTTCTGGAATTTCTCTTAGTAGGGCACTTACCAGACTTACCCCACCCCATCAGCATCCTCTCAAATCTGTGGCCACTCCCATCAGTGGGACACCTCCCCTTCCCCTGGGAATTGCAAGGCAACTGTTTTTAAAGAGGAGTTCTGGAGCACAAAAAGGAGTTTTGGAGTATATTTAATTGGTTTCCAGTTGCATATTTAACACTGTAAGGGAGGTGTCCCCCCCATTGTGCCTTACCTCTGGGACCCTGGCAAGTCAAGAGGTGATAAAAATGGCTAATAATAATAAAAATAATGGTAATAATGAATTTATCTGTTACTCACCTCTCCCCAAGGCGGAGTACAGAATAGATGGAGTTTAAAATCGTAGTTAAAATAAACGTAGAACATATACACAGAACAATTAATACAAATAAATTCAGAGACCCCCGTCATTCTCCCCTTCCCCTATAAAAAAAAAACCTTCTGTTTTTTTGCATCTGTACTGCCACCAGGAGACAAACTTCCTTTTACTGAAGATTACTGATATTCCATCATGCCACCTTGCTCTGCCACCTCCCCATGTACACCACTGCTACTCATCAATGTGACAAAAACAGCCCACTATAAGGGTAATCATATACACAGAAACGAGTCTCTGCCCTCAAAGAGGTTCCATATCTACTGCCAGCTTAGACAGGTTGACACAGAAGTCACTGCCACTTGAGTGGAGAGAACTGATAGGTCGGTGGTAGAGCATGCAAGGGGTCCCAGTTCAGTCCTGGGCACCTCTGGGTAGGGATGTGGAAGGATACCGTCTGAAATCTTGATGCTGCCAGTCAGTGTGAACAATACAGAGCTAGATAGTTCAAACTCGGTTCAGCCCACCTCTCAATGTTTATTGCTGCCTACTCCCAGGGCACAAGACCACAAACTTAAGAGAAATTGGGATGGGGAATGGGTGATTTACTCATAGAGCTCCAAAGATCCCCTTGTTTCATGTGCTTGGAACTATTGCCTAAAATATCTCTGCAGTATATACTTTTCCACAACATCTCTTGCTCCCAGGCACCCCATAACTGGGCCTATAACTCACTCGCCACCACCAAAACCACCTGAGACTGCCATGTATTTTTTCCAACCCCCCCACCTTTCCTAATTTATTGGATCCCCTGTGTCAAATATATGATTGTAAACTCCTTGGAGGCAGGGACCTATCCTCTTGAACTTCATGAAATGCAAGATTGAGAGACGCTAAGAAACTGAAGCATGAATAGATATGTTCTCCATGCAAGGAAATTGTATAAGGAAATATGAGGCAGGCAAGCAAAGAAGATACCCACACTTAATCCAGCTGGAGGGCTAAATCCACTGACTGATTCTGTCAACTTGATATGTTTTGGTCTTATGATTTTATTATTGAATTTGGGGGCTTTAGGTTATTGACTTGCCCAGGTGGGGACTGGCCTTCTGAAAGGCAGGATAGACAAATGACTTGTGTGGTTCTACACAATGCCTACCCACTGCATGTGTAACTGGGCTTTTGACTTGCAAATGAGGCAGCGGATAGGACTGCAACCTAGAAGAAAGCGAGAGGTCCCTGTAACCCTGCCTGTTGATTTAATTATATATTTTATTAACGTATATTATTACCGGCACGTTGTATTGTGAACTACATTACTGTTCCAAAAAGTTATCTCCTGCCTGTGGATAATGAGAGTGTGTGTGTGAGTGAGTGTATTTCAGCAGGAATAGTGTCCCAACTAAAAGCAGAACTTGGTTGGTGCTTTCGCCCTGCAAGTTGTTTCTGACTTAAAGTGAACTTATCACAGGGTTTTCTTGGCAAGATTTGTTCAGAGAGGGCTTGCCAGTACCTTCCTCTGAGGTTGAGACAGTGTTTCTTGCCCAAGGTTGCCCAGTGGGTCTCCATGGCTGAGCAGGGATTTGAACGCTGGTCTCTACAGTCACAGTCCAAAGCTCAGACCACTACCCCATACTGGCTTTCAAAAGAGAGACACGGCTAGGCATTGCCTAAAGGAATCTTGGGTCCAGTTCTGGACACCTCAGACGTCACCTGGAATCCTGTGTCCAGTTCTGGGCACCACGGTTCAGAAAGGATATTGACAAGTTGGAACGTGTCCAGAGGAGGGAGACCAAAATGATGGAGGGTCTGGAAACCATGCCCCACAAGGAGAGGCACAGGAAGGAGGGCATGTTTAGTCTGCAGAAGAGTAAGTTAAGAGGGGGCATGATAGCCATGTTTAAATATTTGAAATGATGTTGAAGATGGAGCAAGCTTGTTTTCTGCTGCTCCAGAGACTAGAACAAGGAGCTGTGGATTCTGACTACAGGAAAAGAGATTCCATCTAAACACCAGGAAGAACTTCCTGATAGTCAGAGCCATTCGGCACTGGAATATGCTGCCTGGGAGTGTGGTGGAGTCTCCTTCTTGAGAGGTTTTTAAGCCGAGGCTTTTAAGCAGAGGCGGGATGGCCATTTGCTGGGAGTGCTTTGAGTGTTTGCTCCTGCATGGTAGGGGGTTGGACTGGATGACCATTGTGGTCTCTTCCAACTCTCTGTTTCTCTGCTAGTTCAAGAAGGAAACTGACCAAGCCGGAAAATGTCCAGAAAAAGGGCAACCAAGATGAGACCAAAGGTCTGGATACCAAGCCTTAAAAGGAATTATTTTGGGATCTGAATATATTTAGCTTGGAGAAGTGACATGACAGCTACCTTTCAGTAACCAAAAGGATGCCACGTAGATGATGGAGCAAACTTGTTTCCTGCCGCTCTGGAGACTAGGACATGAACCAAGAGATTAAAATGGCAAGGAAAGAGATGCCACCTAAACCTCAGGAAGGACTTATTGATTGCAATTGCTGTTCAAGGATGGAAGAGACTGCCTCCATATCTTTGGAGATCTCACAGTACTGCCTATGCCTGCATGGTAGAAATTGGGTTGGACTAGATGGCCCTTTGTAGTTCCTCTCAGCTTCTAATAAACACAGACGCATCTTAAATGTCCACAGGCGGGCATGTGCCTCACATATGCACATATGCCCCCATGCGTTTACACCTTATGGAATGGAGATGCTGCACATGCAAGACAGATGCCTGCACCCCTCTCAAATCTATTTTTTTGTGCAATTAAGAGATGCACATCATATAATAGACGCACATCATTTTAATGGGTGAGTCCTCCAGCCAATCCGCCCCCCGTCTTTGCTGGCCTCCATGCAAAGCGGCTCTTCCACCAACCCCCCCACGCCTGTTTAGCCCCTTATGCTCTTATGAATATTCAAATAAGCATGTGCATCTTATGACTCTGCAGATGAGCAACCCCCTCCTCTGCCCCAGACTCACCGCCCGCAGCACAACCAGCATCTTGCTCCCTCTTTAGGCCTGGGTACCCACCCTGCCTCCGCCGTTGCCAAGGCAACACAGGACCACGCCACGTGACTGCCCTGGAGCACGTGACCGCCCGCTTGCCTTGCCCCCCCCTCCTCCCCCTGCAGTTGAAGGGATGCTAAGGAGCTCCAGCTGCCGGACAGCACTGGCCTCCTCAGCACCGCAAACAGATATTCATTTCTCCAGCAGGCTCCAGCTGTACCTCCTCTCTGCAGCCGATGCCCAGTTCTTCCAACAGTTAACAAAGATTGGATGATAATGCTTGATGGTGGAGGGGGTGGGAAGGAAGAGGGAGCAGAGGCAAAAGGGGGTGGAGGGAAGAGCAGAGAGAAAGGGGTAGGGGGGAAGAGCAGTGAAGCGAAAGAGCAGAGAGAAAGGGAGACAGAAGGAGCACCAGGATGGCGAAGGAAGGAGGCACTCAGCCTGGTGAAGCTGGGTAACTTCTGCTAGTTAGAGCGATGGAAACATTTATAGGCAAATAAGGTAGGACTAAGGCAACACTCTGATGAAAATATTATTGGGAGGAAGCATCACTGAGCAATCATCACAAACGCCCATGTAAAATAGGGCTGGAATAAAAGCCCACAGAATAATAAGGTTAGGCACTGAGCAAGAAGAAAACCAGTCCTACAGCAGCAGACTAAGGAAAATTAGTATCATGACTCAGAATGGTGTTTCTTTTTCTTGGCACCACTGTTACCTCTGATTTTGTAGCCCTGTCAAACAAGAGCATCAGAGAAAAATTCCACTCCAACCTAGGGTAAATGCACTACATCTGAAGCAAAAGATACCAAGATTGAGATCTCGCAAGTAGGAGCATGCGATACTTTCATGGCCTTAAATCTTGATGCTGACTTCTGGTCTGCTCCTGGATCCTACACAGACATCTTATCCAAACCTTCAGTAAAGGCAAACCAATGGCTTGTTGGCCTCCTCAGCCCATTAACTCTTATTGCCCATATGTACTCATGACTTCCTTCCTTCCCGCAGAGCATCTCTCAGCTGGCCAAAGATCTTCTGTTCCTTGCTAATATTCCCACCCACACAGAGACACCAGTTCTCCCACAATGACTGGCTACAGCTTCACCCAATATCTCTGCGTATTCTCTCCCATTTATTTCAAGTCCCTCCGCAAAACCCACTTTCTCCAACGGATGCCTTTGGAGCCTCCTACCACAGCTAGCCGTCTCAGAGAGTTTTGGACTACACGTATCATCAGACCTATCTGGCATACGGGGGCTACAGGACTAGTTAGTAACACCTGTGAGTACTGTAGGCTGTGGGAAATTGCCCCAAATGCCACTGGAATAATGAAACCATCCTTTCTTTCTATCCCTGCCTTCGTTTTCCTCCTCTTCTGTTTATTCTCTGTATCTGTTATTATAATACTCTCCCCCTTTCAGGCAGGGACCTGTCAAACCTCTGCCTTGTGGAGTATCATGTACAGAGATGATGCTATTTAAAAACGTTGTTTTTTACTGACAAACCCAACCTTGTAAATGGGAGAACAAGCAAGATCTCCTATTTAGGCTGTGCAGTAAAATTTCCACTTCTGGCTAGTTGTAGCTGCTCCTACCAGCAGAAAAGGCCCAGTGGAAGCAAATGGCCCCTGCGTGCCAGTATGTATCTTGCCCATGGCAAGCAAGAATCCTGGCCTAGTAGTCCATGCAAACACAGACAGCCTCTGTCTATCTGTCTGTCTATTACAACACAGATCTTGAAAGGGCTGGGTTGTTTTTTGTTTTTGGACCACAACTCCCAGAATCCCAAAGCTAGCATAAACATCTGACTAGCAGATTCTGGGAGTCGCAGTACAAAAAGTAACATTGTCTGGTTCTGTCTGACCATGGACAGATCTGATAAAGAACTAACTACTCCAGCATCCTATGCCCTGGGAAGATGCCTAACATAATACAAAGACAGAAATCTTGCCCACCTCTCAGTGTTACAGTGCCACTGAACATGGAAGTTCCATTTATCTCTCTTGCCCGGCAGCTGATGAAGAAATCAATGCAGCAGTAGCTTAATACTGGACAACAAGGCAAACAAAAATATTTGTCATGTATCGTATTTTTTTAATTAACAATCTTGTAAGCTAGAAGTTGGGAGCACACTTCTGAAGTGAAGTGTATGGTGTTGCTCAAACACAACTTGCAGCAGAAATGTGAGGGCTAAAGAGAAACCTAACTGATCCTCCCAAAATCGCTTTGCTGCTCTCTTATAAGAAAGTCCAGATTGTTCTCTGCCTAAAAGCGAAGTCCACGCTCTTCCGCATAAACCTATTTGCATGCTTGGGCCTCCTGGATGGGGGGCGGTGGCAGAGGGAAGACACAGATGGATAAAGCATTAACTTTCAGAGAGGCTCTGTTTGGAAGCAGTGTGAGAAGAACTGGGAGGTCGCTGGGGCACGGAATTGGGGCCCTCTTCCCCCAGAAACCCCTGCAGCAGACTGCACAGCAGTTATATGCAAGCAAGCTTTGGAAGCAAGGCTCTCGTTTCACTTGGTTCCAATTATCAGCTTCCACTGTGAGATTCTCACAGCCACTCTTCTGTCATGACAGAGACCGAAAATCAGCACAAGGGAGCCTCTTGCTCAGATCCCAGGCTCCTTGAGAGCAGCTGGAGGTGAAGCGTGGCGCCAGCCCCATCATCTCTTCATCACAAAGCTGGACTCTTCGGCATCATCCTTCTCCTCTTCCTCCTCGTCCTCGGAAGCCTCCTCCTCATCTTCTTCGTCACTCGTCCGCTGCTTTGGGGAAGCCTTAGACTCCACCACTGCAAAAAAAAAAAAAGCAAGTGAAAGCCATTGTGATGGTTGAGTCTTGGTTCAGTGCATGGAGAATAAATGAACTAACATCCATTAACTAAGAAATGGAACCTCCACATACAGAGGCTATCCCCAAGTATGTTCTAGCGGAAGTAAAGCAAGGGGAAGGCCTCATTTTGTGATCTGCTGGAGGCATCTGGAGGTCCAGTTCTATCCATGTAGTCTTTATTCCAGAGAAGATAAGGCAGTTCTTCTACCCCACAGACAGGGAGGGGCCCTCTGTGGCAGCAACAGACCTCTAGCCTCTCTAAGATTTATGGCTGCAATCTGACATCCCCTGAGCACATAAAGCACCAGCAGAGATACATTACGCCAGCACTACCTAACCCTTGTGCAGAATACAACTGAGCAACGCATCAGTGCACAGCCACAACACACAACGCTGCTGTATGTGCTGTCCGCAAAATACATCTATTTCACTGTGGTAAATATTTCAGCTCACACATGTAGCACAGCTTGCGCATGCACATGTCACTGTGTGGATGCCAACCTCTTTGACTTGAGAGAGGCCTTCTCGTTCTGAGACGCAAGCTGCCTTGAAGCCACTGTGGGCTACAAGGTCTGCAACAGGGGTGGGCCATCCAGATGTGGACGGGCTGCTACTCTCATCAGCCCCAGTCAGCACAAAATCGGTGATGAAGGATTGTGGGAGTTGCAGTCCATCTGCACTGGGCAAACCACATGTTCCCCATCACTGGTCTAGAGCCGCTTCCTCCTCCACTCAAACTTAAAAGTCCACATCCCTCCTGTGACCTCAGGCTGCCAGTGTTAGGAGGCCTCTTCATGTTGAAACACAGGTCTCGGTTCTTCTGTTTTGAGGGCAATTGAGAATGACTTGGTCCTTACAGTGGTGGCAGCTGCTTTGCCATGGCTCATCCCAACCCACAGAATCCCGGATCCTCCACAGGAAGCTTCCTCTATCTCTTTCCTTTCCCCCCTCCTCTGAAGATGTGCTTTTTTTCTCTCTCTAATAAACTCCTAAGGGCTTCTGTGGAAGACACTCCAGAATCTGGAAAAATAACTGTTTGGACAACGGCTACCAGAACTCTGTAGCCACTGGCCATGCTGGCTGCGGACTCAAGGAGTTGTCAACCAACCAACCAAATGAACAAACACCCCAAACATACAAAACAAAACAAGATTTGCTAACAAACATGGTCTGCCAATATTTCTCTTCTGTCAATGGGGCTTAAGAAAAGATGGAATGTCCTGGTTGACTCTTAAAAAAAAAAGGAAATTTGAACTTTACCTGCATTCTCACTTTTTTGCTCAAGTTTGCTCTTTTTTGCCAGCAATTTCTTTTCTTTCAATTTCTGGCTGCAAAGAAAACAGGAGAGGAATTTAAAGGACCAAATTAACTTTTGAGCTGATTCAGAGACTAATGGGGGTGAGTGGGGGGGGCAGAAGGCAAGGAATCAAGTCACCCAAGTGGCTGAAATGCAGTCCTTCACTGCTCTGAAACCCCACCTATTTTGTCTGTAACAAAAGCAGACATGAAAAAGGTCTTGAATAGCTCTGCCTTGGTCAGAAGCAGACTCAAGCCAAATTCCTCACTGGGTCTTCTGCTTTAAGCATCCCCAAGCTGGCAAGGGGCATCTTGAAGTGGTTGTCCAAAAAAGTAACTTGGCCAAACTCTGACCACAAGGTAGCAGTTATTTGTTCCTATGGGCTGCCAGACAAGGCAGATTTCAGCTAACCTCTTTAGGGAACTCTTTCCAGCAGCTGCAGAGCTATAGCCTCTGCGAAGCATACAAAACACCCCTTTTTCGTCTCACTTTGTTTTGTAAAACCAGCCCTCGTCCAACCTGCCTGGCCAAGCACTGGGCTTCCTCAAGCTCAGCTGCCTAGCTCTGCCTGGCATGGTGGCGTCTACCATCTCTCAGTCCCACATTTCCATGCACCCCTAACCCTTCCAGATGTGGAGGGGCTACTGTACTCTGGAAGGCCTTGGGGATTTCCATCTTGGCCACAAAAAAATTTGCCCTACCGCTTTCTCCTTCGCTTGGCTGTCTGTTCTTCCGCAACCATCTTATTCTTTTCAAGCTTCTTCTGGTACTCCTCATCAAGCTTTTGCTGCAAACAATCGCAAGGAAGATTTTCATCACGAATCCCCAACAAGGCGAGCAAAAAGTCACCCACCCTCCCCTCACTGTGCCACAGCCCTCGGAGGCAAGAATGGGGCCATTTCCGCACTACACTGTTGTAGTGCTATTATTACAGTTTCAACATCCTATGGAATTTTGGGGATTGTAGTTCACTGAGGCCAAAGAGCTCTCTGGCTGAGAATTCTAAAGGCCCCTCCCTAAACTGCAAACCCCAGGATGCCATAGGAGGTTGAAAGTGGAATAACAGCACTATGACAGTGCAGTGCGGAAAGGCCCCATGTTCTAGCAAACTGTACATGTTGGGAGGGGAATGCATAGAAGGAACCGGGGAAAACAGCAGCTTTGCAACCGATAGGGCAGCCTGACCTGTTCTAGTCATCTAGCTCCCTTGAGCTCGTGAGATGTAGTCCAAGAAAAGGTCCTTGCCATACCTTAGATACACACTCATGTCATTTTTGGCATATGCGGCACTGGCTTTAAAAGAGAAAACTTCCATTCAGTTGACTGTGTTTCTTGTGGGTAAGCCTTGTGTAGACCAAACGAGACATGAAAGTGCCTACAACCTAATGAAAAGGTTCTGCCTTGCCAGTGTATAAAACTGAATGGCACATGAAGCTTCATGTACTTTATGCTTTGGTCCAATAAAGCTGTTGCTGCTTGTGGAGTTGGTATTTTGTTGGACAGTCAGCTCTGCTTCCCTGGGAGTTTAAGGGTACAAATCCCCTATAAAAGGAGAAAAAGCTCAAATAAAATAAAAATCACACATGCTATTTCTTTTCACCTGAGAACACTTCTTTAGGAATTTCCAGGACCTCCAGCGCAATTCTGTGGTCAACTTCCAGCCAAAGAAGGTCGCAGAGTCATCCTGGAGGACCCAACAATGGCAAGAGAAATGTTCTCATAGGAATCTCTAGGTCCTCCAGGACAACTCTATGGTCCACTTCTGGTGGAAGCGGGTCAGAGTCATCCTGGAAGACCTAGAAATTCCTAGAGGGAACATATTTTTTCTGTAGCAAATAGAGTAAGACTTTTAAAATAGATGAGATAAAATAACCCACAAATAATCAAATCTGCAAATGTTGAAGTCGCAAAAGTGAAGGGTTGGCTATTTGACTGCGCAGTTAACGTGACTACTCCCAATTTTTTTTTTTTTTCGCATGAGCCATCAACCTCTGAGGGTCAGCAGGCATAGTCTTGGTTCCCATCCTGAGAGAAGGAACCAAAAACGCTGTTCTCTCTCCCTCCCTTCCCAAAAGCTTTTACTTCTGCAAGCTGAATTACAGGGTTTCTGTTTCACACTGGCTAAAGAGACCTGACCAGAAGCATCCATTTTAGGGGGGTGACGATGTACTACAACATTTCATTGCAGTTCCCCAGCTGTGTGCAACCTATCGAAAGGCACCTGTCATCTGGAAGGCTTTGTTCTATCTCTCATGCGCTGTTTTTGCATTGCTTGGCAGATGGTTCCTTTCCTTCATGTACAAAGTCAACCCCACTTCCAACCCAAGTTGTTCAACTTCAGGAACTCGGGTATCCTTGACACAGATGCTCCAGGTACCTATGGCAACCCAAACCAGGTTTGCTGGAGAAAGAAGACCCCCAGAGACCAGCTGAACAAAAATCAGTGGAAAAACGTGGAGACTGATGGATGTGGAAAAGCCTTCTGACCTTCTCAGCCATAGCATCCATAAAGTCTTGCCTCTGGTACTCCCGCCGCCGAAGGTGTCGGTAAACATGGAATTCTCCACTGCCGGCGCCGGCGCTGGATCCTGCCAAGGAGCGGGCCAGAACTTAGTGACAGATCACAGGCATGCCGGGCAGAAGGCAGGGGCTTCAACTCCCCTGCCTCTTGGCTTCGAGGGTTTCAGAGAGGAGGCCTGGGAAAAGGCCTCGAGAAACTACTACAAGTTCAAGGACCCAATAATGGGTTGCGGGGCAAATATCAAGGCAATGCCCAGAGAAATGTTCTCTCAAGGAAACATTTCCTACTCCGGCTTGGGTGCAGGCTGCCTTAAAGGCTGTATTGTGTTGTGAAAGGGCTTTCTCTCTCAGTCCCATCGCCATCACAGGCACATCTGACGAGGATACAGGAAAGAACCTGCTTGCTAGCTGCTCCTAGCCTGTGGAACTCCCTGCCACAGGGAGACAGGGTGGTTACTGTCTATTCTCCTTTCCCTGATTGGCAAAGGCCCTTTGCAGTCCCTGGAATATTCATTGTCTGATGCAGAAGGATGTGCGGATGTGTTGCATTTGTGTTTTTATCATTATTATACTCAATTGCCTTTAAAAACTGCTTTAAATTTAATATTTTTAGCATGGTTGCTTGTTTAATTCTATTTTAACTATTATACTATGCCTTGGTTTAACTGCAGTTTGTTTTAACTCAAAATTGTGAGCTGCCTTGTTATAAAAGTGTGCCAAACACACATACATACAAAACCTTGTTCTCAATGATGTCAGAGGTAAAGATACTTTCAGACATACAGCATTTGTGATGGTAACAAAATGCAGTGCACATTTCAGCCAGAGAAAAGGAGGGCAGCTCACACTGTAAGTTTAACTAAGAGAATGTTACACAGGAAGAGATATGCCCCTGAACACACACGCACACTTCATTTCATCAGGAGTGATGAAGGTGTGATGCTTGTGTCTTAAGGTAAAGACTGTAAACCTCAGGACTGGGGATGTTGTATTGCTTATCTTGCGCCATTTCCGCACTAGGCTGTTATAGGATTCCACAGGATGTTGAAAGTGGAATAATAGCACTATAGCAGTCTAGTGCGGAAGTGGCCACACAAACAGGTTTGGAAACCTTTTTGGCTAAAGGCCAGGGAATAAATGCTATAAAGGAAGGAAGGAATGGAAAAGAAATAGGCAGGGCCAAGCAGCACCCTAAGTGGCTTCCTCACATTTCACATGAGCTGGGCTGAAAAGAGCTGTTGTAATTTGAAAGTTTTAAGCATCAGCCAATCCTAGAAAGCACCAATCTGCTAATTCGCTTTAAAATTCAGGGGGAAATGTGATCATGCTCTGGGAAGCCAAGAGCAGCAGAATGTTGACTTTGCTTCTAGAGATCCCTAGAAACTTTGTTCCTCTTTATATCCCTGCCCATCCATCTCACTCCTTCTCTGGTGCTAACAGCACTAATCTGCTCAACTAAGATTCAGGGAAATCCTCTGTTTTGATACAGGCTCATAACATTCCTTGGTATCAGTGGAAGAAGGTTTCTACTTGCCCAAGAACAGTGTATCATGCACTGTCATTTACGTGTCCCTCCAAGATGTTTTCGATTTATGGAGATCCTAAGGTGAACCTATCATGGGTTTTTCTGGGGCTGAGAGTGTGTGACATGGCCATGGTCACAAAGCTGGTTTCCACGGCCAAGCAAGGAATCGAACCCAGGCCTCCAGGGTTGTAGTCCAACACTCAGACCACTGCAGTATACTGTCTCCCACTGTGCACCTATATAAATTATGCAAAATTTGAGCAACAGAGTTCCAATTTTTATTATTTTGATTCATTTATACTAGTTCTGTTATTTACTGGAGGAGGGAGAAGGAGTCAGGTTGAAAAAAAAAATTATCAAGGCATAAATACTCTGAAGGCACCAGACCTAATTTGATCTTGGAAGCTAAGCAACATCAGCTTGCATTATTACTTGGATGGGAGCCCATCGAACAATTTCAGGTGCTGTAGGCTTTATTTCAGAGGAAGGCTATGGCAAACCACTTCTGAGTATTCTTTGCCTAAGGAAACCTTATGAAATTCATGGGATTGTCGCAAGTCAACGGGCAACGTGAAGACACAAACACACACACACACACACTGAAGCCTTGTCCCCTAGCATCTTATTCAGCAATCCTGAGGATTTTTTCAGATATCAGCAGCATATCCCAAATGTTTTGAAATTCATTTTCTCACCCATTAGGACTAGAATCTTGGTTTTTTATTTGTAAGCAAAAGACAACATTTTCAGGAGGCAACATTCTTGCAGAATTATGGTGGCCACGCACATACCGGACCCTGGCCAAGAGAGCCTTCAGTTCAATTCCTGTTTGCAAGGAGTACCTCCTTGCCTTCTCTCTCTGCCAGTGTGGAAGCCTGAATCATTCACTTTCCTGAATCTCTGTATTTATAGTCATAAACTTGACACATTTATCTTCAAACACAGGGATTCAGAAGCACAAAAGTGAGTCACAGGACTAATCGCCCAACAGCCAGTGAAATGTAGATGTGATCTGTTTACAGTTTACAGCAAAGTGCAAAAATGGTTAGCAACAACCTTCCAAATCACCTCGGAAGCAAGTTTCAATCCTCCTCTTTTCTCCCCATTCAACCTCTTCTGCTCCCCACAAATAAAAATGAACCTGGTCAATCTCCTCTTCCTGCTCCAAGAATCCTTTTAGATGGAAGATTCTTATAACAACGGGGGATAAGCCAAGAAGCCATTTTAAAATAGCAACTTACCCATAACATCTCTAACAAATTCTGGGGGTGGACGGGGTGACCATTCGTTGAGCTTTTCAGGAATTGGAACGGTCTTATCCTGCAACGAGAAAAGAGCAACAGCCTCATGTTTTCCTCTAACATGAACAACTGCCTTCTCGAAAAAGAGAAAACATGTGTTTTTTTTACCCACAGAGATTGAAACCTAAATCTGAACAATGGGAAGGCTCAAAAAACACAGCATATTTTTTTTCACAAACCCAAGTATGATAGCAGGTGGTTGGCTACATACAGGAACTCATAGCCTCCACCTTCCTCTCATCTATACGAACAGAAGAGAACAGCAGGTTGTGCTGCTGGATCTGATCCCACCCTCCACCCACAAACAAGTTCTAGAACAGGGGTGGGTAGCAGCAGTAGCAGCAGTGGGGGGAGCAGTTCTCTGCCCTGGTGGCCTTATGAGGCCCGCCTGCCCAAATGGCCAAAAATAGTTTTTTAAAAAACCTTCTACAAACACCACAAAATGTGTGGACATCTACTTCTGACTTTCAACTTCCGATAAGCTGGAAGGCGTCCAGAGGAGGGCGACCAAAATGGTGAAGGGTCTGGAAGCCATGAAGCCCTACGAGGAGCATCTTAGGGAGCTGGGTATGTTTAGTTTGCAGAAGAGAAGGTTAAGAGGGGACATGAGAGCCATGTTTAAATATTTGAAAGGAAGTCATGTCCAGGAGGGAGTGGGCTTGTTTTCTGCTACTCCAGAGACTAGGACAAGGAGCAATGGATTCAAACTACTGAAAAAGAGATTCCATCTAAACATTAGGAAGAATTTCCTGACAGTCAGGGCTGTCCAGCAGTGGAATCTGCTGCCTCCATGGAGTGTGGTGGAGTCTCCTTCTTTGGAGGTTTTTAAGCAGAGGCTGGATGGCCATCTGTTGGGAATGCTTTGAGTGTGTGTTCCTGCATGGCAGAAGGGGGTTGGACTGGATGGCCCCTGGGGTCTCTTCCAACTCTATGATTGTAAAGCAGACTTTTTTTTATAGTTGAACAGAGCAGGGGGAAAAAACAAAACCTATTTAAAAGCTGAACTGCCTCTACGAGTTGGGGGGGGTGTTCTAATGAGATAATTTATTCTTTTCCCCAGAAAAGTCCAAAGTCTGGGGTTGCCGGAAGCAGCGTGTTGCTCCACAGCCAAATATTGCCTTCTCTTGATCATAAGAAATGGGTAGAACTGGTGGTATTAGCTAAGACTCCATCAGGGCCCTCCTAAGTATACACAGGGTGAAGTAGCTGGCCTCCCTCATATGAACAGAGCCCCTCAGAGGACTACCAAACAGGATAAGAGTCATACATGGGCATCAACATCATTAGATACAAGGGATGGGCAAAGTGTGGCCCATAGCTGCTACTAGACTGCAAATCCCAGCATCCTTCACCATTGGCCAGGACTGATGAGAACTGCAGTCCGACAATATTTGGAGGGCCTCACTTTTGCTCCTCCTTATACCAGCACAAAGCTGAAGGTGACACAGGCAACCACTGGGATGAAGCCTTGAGTGGCAACAATTCTATTACACTGAGCAATCATCTCTAAAAGGAATGCACGATTTAAAACACTCCAAACAGACTGCAGCCCTCTTAGCTAAGAAGAAAGGAGGAGGAGAAGCCTCGCCGAACACAGCAGGATTTCCTTCCAAGCCAACGTGCACAGGACGGCACTGTAAGAAAACGTCACTGTTTGCTCAGCGTAGCTGCTTCCCACATTTATCACAAGTTAATTGACAATTTAAGTATATGCTTTCACCTGCTCATTGCACACTACACTCTTTAAATCAATACAGACTTGATACAGGGATCCCACAACTCTCCTGTTGCAACAGCGTCACTGGCTGCCAGTCCGTTTCCGAGCACAGTTCAAAGTGCTGGTGATGACCTTTAAAAGCCGTAAACAGCTCTGGTCCAGATTCTTTGAGGGACAGTATTTTCCCCTACGAACAAACCCTGGCCTTTGGGATCTGCTGGGGAGGCCCTTCTTGCTATCCCACAACGTTCACAGCCATGTCTGGTGGGAACCCAGGAGACAGGGCCTTCTCAGTGACTGCCCCCAGGCTCTGGAATTCCCTTCCCAGAGAAGAACTGGCACCCCCCCCACACACACACAGACACTTCTTTTCTGCAGTCAAGTAAAGATGTTTTGATTCAGCAAGACATTCGATGTGTGATTATATGTGGCCTCTCTGATAGAATGGGCTGGATATTGTTAACTGTGTTGCTCGAGCGTATGGGTGGGGGAGTTTTCAATTATGCAAGTTAGTTTTGTTTTAATTCTTTCTGACCATTTAATTGTGTTTTAACTTTTGTGTTTCGTGGTGTTTCACTGTTTTTTTAGTTACTTTGAGTCCCAATCTGGGAAAAAAGCAGGGTATTAATAAAGATGGTGATAAAAATGATGATGACGGTGATGATACAAAAGCATCAAGCCTGCCCCAAAGTTCTGACTTCAGAAAAAGGCCATGTTAGGAATGGCCAAGCCAATCACAATCCATCTTTTTGCACTGGGATATACAGTTATATGTAGATTAGGGAGGGGTGTTTAGAATTCCCAACCAGAGAGCTCTTTGGCCTCAGTAAACTCCAAACCCCAGAATTCCACAGGAGGTTGAAAGTGGAATAACAGCACTATAGCAGTGTAGTGCGGAAAGGCTCTAAGGCACTCCTGAAAGATACCAATTCCCTTCTAGCAGGTGAGGACATTATGAGTTAACCTTACATTTGGGGGTGTCTATTTTTGGTCACTGTGGAAGTTTATATTCCCTTCCTTCTCCACAGCAACCAAAGTCAACCCCCTAGACGAAGGGCTTTCCAAAGGGTGCGCCGTGACACGTTAGTGTGTTGCCTGAAGTGTGCAGGTGTGTTGCCTAAAATTGTGGGAATTATGTCATTATTTATAATTCATATATTTTAAAAAATATATGAAAGGTTCTCATGAGATATGTTGTGTCGCCCTGCATTTTGTTATTGTAATGTCTGTCTGGATCACTTACAAGGGGATACTTTAATCTCTGATTTGCTATTAACGTGTCACGAAATGACGCATGTCTAAAAAGTGAGTTGCCAACACGGAAAGTTTGGAAAGCTCTGCCGTAGACCCGCCGCAAAGCTGCTGAAGCAACCCACACACACACACACACACACTGCATGACAACTGCAAGCCTGGGAGAGGGCAGGAGGGTCCCAGAAGCATCTGGCAATGTAGTGCAGCCATGGTCTGAGCCCATGCCAGCACTGTGCAATACCTACGCCACACTGAACTGCGAAGACCACCGCTCTGGCCCCCCGACCACCTCAGGTCCAACGACGCCGGGGTGATTGGACAAGGCAGCGGGTTAAAAGGCAAGGCAAGATAAGAAGAAGGAATGACCCCATTCGGCGTCCTCGGGGAGCCCTGGCACCCACTGGGGGGCTTGGGTGAACCAGCTGCTCTCAGGCCCGCCCTGGCCTACCTCATAGGGATGTTGTGAGGATCAAAAGGAGGAGGAAGGAGCCCAATTACTGCCCTGGAGGACAAGCCTAAATGCAACGAGTAAAGAAATTAAACACCCCCCTCCCAAAGAGGGAAGAGGCTCAGCAGAAAAATCAGTGGGAGAAATATAAGGAATTCCAAACCCAAGGGAAAACAAGGGGCAGGGAAGGGGGGCATACCAAGTAAGGGAGATTATAGGGGGAGAGGTTTACCCCTCATCCATGTCCCCCCCTCAAAAAACCAGGGGGACATCCCAAGCCCCGCCCCCAGCGGCTACGCCCCGCCCCCTCACCGGGTTCCGCATGAGCCGCTCCAGCTTGAGCCGCTGCTCCTCCGCCGCGCTCCGGGGGATGACCAAGGGCTGCGGCTCCTTTCGCGGCCGCGAAGGCCGCGTCGTCCCCGCCGCCATCCTCTCCGCCGGACCCCCGACCCCGCCGTTCCCCTCCTCTGCGCCAAAGGCCGCGGCCCCGACCGATGACGTCACGGAGGGCGACGGTCAGGCAGGCATGTCTGTTGCGCGGAGGCGGCGGGGGGCGGGGGGCGGGGCCGCTCGCCCCGCCCACTCCCTCTTCACGCTTTCTCCTCCTCCGCTTCCCCCTGGAGGATGCATATATTCATGAGGGCTGATGAATATTCAAGAGGGCGTGAAGGGGGAGGAGCCGCGAGCCCGTGGGGAGGATTCCCAGAACCCTTTGCGGCCGCGCTTTCGCTTTTCTCTGAGGGAGGCTTCTTTGTTCAAAATGTCGCTGCGTCGCTGCGTGGAAATTGACGAAGAAATTAGGTCTAGGAAATGGGGAAGCGTCCAGAGGCGCCAGCCGCGTTTTCTCACGTTTTGAGCTGTCTGAGAATTGGAACAAAAAATATCCCAAGTGGCATTAAAATAATGTGAGGTTTAAAAACAACAACACAGAGTTCGTTGTGTTTCCACAGACTGAAGAGGCCGCTGAGGAAGCTGTGAAGCACACACAATTACTATAATTACCGATCCGATCGGAATATATGCAGAGGTTGGGTTCCTGAGGGGAATACAATGCCCTCCTCCTTGCTGCTAGGGCTCGTCTCTGGCCAGGCCCAAGAGCTCTCTGGCCCCTCCCTAGACCCCAGGATGCCATAGAATCTTCTGAGGCAGCCCCTGTATTCTTGCTCTTTGGATCAAACAACAAATTTATTCCAGTCTTCCACTTTAAGATTGCTGTGATGTCTGCACATGATGTTTGTTCCCTCCCCCCCAGGCCAAACAGCCAGTTCTTCCAATTCCACATCTCTCGTTATCTTGGCTCCCTGGCTCTAGACGTCCTCCCGTTTTCCTAAAACGAACTGTATTCAGAGGCAGCCTGACCGACGCAGAATTTTTAGAATTTCCAGACCCACAAGGCAACACATTTTAAAACCTTTTTGCATCACTGCACCTAACTAGCAACACAGGGCGCCATTGTTATGTCTATTCGAGCGTGCCGTGTTTCTGCAATGGGCACCTTTCCTTCATTAACAGCTACAATTATAAACGGCTGGCTGGCTGTATTGTGTATTCAGCTTCCAATACCCGGGGCCATGCCAATTCTGTGCTCTGAATTATCCTAATTAAATTAGCTTGCCTTAGTCATGCTTAATTTATTTTGCTTTCCTGATTTAGGGTTTCATAATCCAGACCTGTCTGACATTTTTTTGGACAAACCGTTGGGAAAATTCCCTGCGTTCGGTCTCCCAAGTGATGCAAAAATTTTTTGCGTGAATTGTAATTGCCTCCATGCTCTGCAGTATCAATCCGGAGTTTTGAAGTGCATTCACGTGAATAACCCCATTTTGTCCATCAGGTGGCACTAGCACACCTTTAAAATGGATTTTTTAAAAATTATTATTCACTACCATAAGTGGATTTTTAAAATATGCCCCATATTTATAAGGGTTGCAGCTTTGTTTTAGACGTATTGCACGTGGTGGGTGTTCATTCCCCCTACCCAAATAGTGATACTGAGCTACCCCATTCTGGTTGTACCAAAACGTTTGCAAAAATATGTAGAACCATTTTTCTTTCTGTGGTCTCCCCTGTTTTTTCCACCTTATTTCTGCCCAGGGTACCAAATTCTTCATTAAAGAAGGAACCCCTGCTTTGTGACATGCCATTCTGGTTGTAACAAAACCTTCCCTTTGCAAAAGCCATAGATAATCACAACTAGAAAATAAGAGAGGGTGGCTACAAACATTCTCATCAGAAGGACAACACAGGAAAATGCTTAGATTGTGTTTGAACCGCCGCCGGTAACAGCACAGAAGATAAACCTTGTGTTGCTAAGACTAATAAGGGATTATGGACAGGCAGGTTAAGGGGGGGGGAATCTTATACATAACTTTTATCCTTGTTCTCCTGTTCATTTCCAAGGAAATTGCTCCAGCGGCAGTCGTTACCCATCCATGTGGAAGTCGGATGCTACGTTGCCACCTGTTTGCAGCTGCCTTGAGGTTCGTTTTTGGGGGAAAGGCAGAGTTTAAATATAATACGAGATTTGTTCACAGAACAGCCCTGACAATATTTTCTCGGTCCCTTTGTCTTTCTTTGACTCCAAAGCCATTATTTCTGTTGCTGTCCTCCTGTCCAGCATCTGCTGCTGGCCTCTTCGTATGCACCTAGGCCATGTTTTATAAATGCATCATCTAGTCAGTGAAGAATTTTAATGCTAAGTTAGCACTGCTTAACAATGCTGGTCATTTCTTTCCATAACAATTTCCTAATCCCTACTGATAACTTTGGATGCTGGAGGGGCATCACTACCACGCACCGTAAAGCTATGTGGCTGCTTGCATCCTCCCAAACTGGTGCCCTGTGGGCTAAATTTCGATGTCACCTTTCTTCAGTGTAGCACACACAAAACCACTGGGGAGGAGCAAGCTGGCAATCGCCGGCCACGCACAGCAGAAAGCAAAATGTGGATACCTGCCTTGCTCTGCTCCTTGGAGGCAATCCGGCACCGACAACAGTGCTGCATTGTTGCATGTGAGTGTGCCAGGCAGAAGGGGCAGAGAAACATCAAAAAAAGGGTTCGGGAGGAGGAGTTGCGTGTGCCGTCCTCCCCACATCCTTCCCTTTGTGCCACACGTTGGTCCTTTTATACTTACCTTTCCACCCCTTTTAGATAACTTAAAACAGAAGACACACCATCATGGTGGAAGTTCTGAAAACATTCTTTTTCCACCTGAGGTTTTAATCCTGACCATATCCGGCTCATGGAATGGTCCTTTCTTCTCACTCCATCCCAGATCACAGAACTGCAATTCCTGGAGGGAGAGAAAAACGACAAAGAAGCCAGCAGTGTAGATAATGGTTTCCTATTGATGAGATCAAGTTACTTTCTTGGATTACAAGCTCCCAGTATCACCCAGCTAGCCTGGATTGGACAGTCTTGGAAGTAACCCAAAAATGTAACTTGCCCGGATTCTGAGTGAATTCTAACATTAATCCATCATTAGTATGTTCACAATATTGCTGGGGGCGGGGAATAGTATTTCCAACACATTCATTTGTTCAGAACTTCTTTTATTCCCCAGTCTCCACCCTGCCAAGAAAAGATGAAAAAATGCCGCAACATCATCATTTTTCCAGTTAACAGGTTTGTTTTGTAAATAAAATGTCTTCTACAGCACGTTAAAACTTCTTCACATTTTTTTCTTTTAAAAAAATCATATTTACAAATTAACATTAACTCCGTCACTCCTTTCAGTCTGCTTTCATTCCATTGATCTTATTGGCATGGAAGTCAAGGTGGATGGATAATTTCCCTGTCTCTGTCCATTCTCTCTGCTCAGCTTGGTGGCCAGAGAGTGGAGATCATTACCGGGGTGATGCTCTGTAGACAAGGGTGGCGGCCCAGGAATGGAATGGACCACTGTTGCCCCAAATACTATCAAGCATCCATTGGGGAGGTGATAGAAAAATAGGTGTGCCTATGAAGCCCCCATTTGTGGAACATTGACCACGTTGCAAAGGGTCTCCAGAATAATCCATCTCTCGTATGATGCGGCCGCAATCCTTTTTGCTGGATGCATGTGGACCAGCTGGGATTTCTTTCTTTAAAAGTCAACAAAATTCAGAGTGGCAATTTCTCCCCAGAACTAGGGGTCCCTTCTATATGAGGCTTGTATTAAGTAACTGTTCCTTTTTAGAATCAGTCCAGACAAAATCTTCCTTGTGTGGCCCTCCTGTGGCTCCCCATTGCTTCCCTTCAGTCTAGTAAGGGAGAAAAGATGGAAGAACCGAACAAGGCCTTTTGAGTATTAGCCCCACAAGGTATGGAAGCATCAGTGATTTTTCTAAGAGAGATGCCACCTTTCAGAAGGATTTCCTTTTTAAAGGAAGAAATGCCATTAGGTAGCTAACCATGCTAATGTCTCCTGGTGAGAAAGGAAGAGATACCGTCTCGCTTGAGGATTCTCTGTGCTATTTTATAAGGCCAGAAACTGTGGCAGAGATAGGTAATATGGGATGTGGACAACACAGAGGTGCTCCCACCCAAAAATTGAATTTGGCTTATTTTGGGGAATTGGGGTGGATTTGCCTTTCATATTCCTAAGGTTGAGTTCAATGTGAAGCTTACATTAATTTTTTTTTTCACAGCATTGCTCCCAAAATCCTCCAATCTGTTGTGCTGCCTGGGGCATTCTGGGAGCTGGGGATCATAAAGCAACTTTTGCAAGCTTTCATTCTGCCTGATAAAGAGACCGACAGGTGGAAGAGAAGCTCCTGCACCTGCAACTACTGTAAGATGGAGGAGCCATAACCTGCTAACTAATGACAACTTTGGCAAATTTAATACACAGAAATTAGTAATCCTTAATTCACCAGACAACCTGTTTCAGTGCAACATCTTCTCTCAAGTTGTGAATACAAAACTAATAGGAATGTTTTAAATACCAAGGCCTAAATCCAATGTTACTTTCACATAGGCCATGTTACAGTGTTCTTATTCCATTTTCAACATCCTATGGAATCCTGGGGTTTGCAGTTTAGGGAGGGGCTGGAAATGGCCCTAGTCTATATCCACTGATTTAATTAAAAAAAAAAATTAACCAACTGCTGACTCAACAAATTCCCATTGATTCAATGGGTCTAAATCCAATTTGTTTGTCCAAATTAGCATGTGTGCATGCATTTGCCCCTCAAAGTCATCCCTCAACTTATGGTGAACTCATTAATTTCAGAGGAACACTCAGAGGTGGTTTTACCAGTTCCTTTCTCTGAAATATAGCCTATAGCACCTGGTATGCACTGGCAGTCTCCCATCCAAATGCTAACCAGGGCTGACCCTGCTTGGTTGTTTTTGCACTTATATAGATTCCAGTGACTCAGTGCATCCGCTCACTTTGTAACCACCATTTGGATATAGGCCTAACCGGTAATATTTCCAAACACGGCTGTGAACACTCCCAGAGGCTCATATGAAACTTTTTTGGTCCTAACCATTTTTTAAGGGCTGGGCCAAAACTTTGCTGCACCCAAAGCAGAACTCGAGTGACTTCCATTTGCCTCGACTTCAGTGAGCCTACCCTAAATACAGCGACATCTAGAACCGACCCAGCCTTCTGCAACTACTGTTTTTGCATGTGGTTGTCTGATGCTTCATTCCACACTTGTACGGCTCTGAAAGCACCGCGGGGCGCCCAAGTTGCAAACTGCCTGGAGGTGCAATCGACATTGTGACCAAATGCTGGCGCCAGGGGCAAAGTTGAAACCTGAAACAGGAAGCTATGGCTAACACCTCTGCAGTAGCTGCCAGCCTGCCAACTGTTTTTGTGGTGGTGGAGTTAGACATTTACCAGTGACCTTTTTCAGCTTTCAGGGCAGGTGTTAATCAATAGAACAACCATTTCTGTAAAGACTTGCTGCTTTGTAATTATCTCGGACAGTTTTGAGCCACATCTCTTGAACGGCTTTACAGCTTCCAAACTAGCATGCAATCCTGAAATGCAAGTGGGGGCCGCCACCACTGACCCTAGCAGGACTTAGGTCCAAGTAAACATCCCAATGACTGCACTAATCTGATACTAACCACAGTTCTGTGGTTTCATCATGATTTCAGTATTAGACACCAATGCTAAAATAGCACAAGTTTATTCTGCACCCAGTCACCTACTGCTAATCCCCGAAACTCCTCTGCAGTTTTCCAGATTCTGGGTTTATATGCAGTTCACACTGGAGCTAATTTTTGCCTTATCTTTCATTATGTTTAGTGCAAAGCAGAACTTCCAGATGTTCTCTGGCTCACACAGCCAACAGTATGGGGTCATGGGAGTTGCAACCCAGCGACATCTAAAAAGGTCCGCTCACTACCCTTCTCTGTTTTAGATTCTCACATTAAGGCCATTTCTTCACTACATTTTTATAGTGCTATTATTCCACTTTCAACCTTCTATGGAATCCTGGGGTTTGCAGTTTTAGGGAGGGCCATTTAGAATTCTCAGCCAGAGAGCTCTTGGGCCTCATGAAACTACAAACCCCAGAATTCCACAGGAGGTTGAAAGTGGAATAATGGCACTTTAACAGTCTAGTGCAGAAATGGCCTAAGTGTGTGTTTGAAGCCACTTGGTTGTGTTTTTTTGCTTTCTATGCCTTAATTTCAGTGCTCCCACAATTTTTCATTCCAAGTACCATAATGACTTTGACATTTAACTCTGTAATCATTTTCTGCATAAATCAAGCAGGACTTTCCTGCAACCAGACAACTATATTTCTACTTGGTGAAGGCTGCCATCTTCCCTTCTCTTTGTCAGAAGTAGCAAAGTTCATTCTCTTAGAACAAGCGGCACTCTGCCCTGGATCAGAAGTTTCCGCAATTTCTTAAGGGCAAATACAATCCGGTATGGCTCACAGGAGTTTTGCTAAACTGCACTATGATTTAATTTGCACCTGAACCAAGGCTTGTCCAATTCAAATAAAGTACAGGACTCCTCTTTGATAGAAAACAGAATTGCTTCAGGGACCGAGGAACACCAAAAAGCAGCGTTATACATCTACTAGTGTTAAGTTGCTGGGTTTTTTTCTGCCATTCAGAGATATTATGTGCAAAATCCAAAAATGAGAGGTAACCAGAATTCGGGTGTAAATTAATGCTTTCACGTCACAGAGGGTTCACTCAAAAGAGGTTGTCTGTGATGGAGGAGAAGTTGCTTGTTCTCTGCATAGCTCTGGCAGATTCAGAATTGCAAATTGGTAGTTAAGGGCAGTAACAGCGTAGCTGCTGTACTTAACCCAAGCTAATAGACCAGCTTTCAATCCCACATGGCTTTGTGCACACACATTGCTCCTGCTGGCTGTCCAGATATGATGCTTGCAGCCTTTGGAGACCTGTAATTCTTTGTACCTGCCTTCTACTGACTACCCAGTGGGGCGTTCTTTAGTGGGGCATTCTGCACAGCTCTGTGCTGTGTTTCAGAACAAAGCTATGTCAAACAAGTACACATAAAAGGTGGCTAATCCAGTATCAGATCACCAACCCTGATGCAGCCAGCTAAGTAACAAAAGGCAGCAGTTGATGCCAATCTCTGGAGATCTTCTGCCTGAGTTATACAATGGAGGGCAACATGGGGCCTACAAGCATGCATGGCTCTCTCAACTGTTTTGTTGGGGGGTACCTCTCTAGATTCTCCCAGGCACACAGAAAGAACAGGAAAAGGAGAATTGCTGCCTCTAGAAGCTTCCAGAGGCAATGATTTGCCTTTAAAACGGAGTGCTACACCACCCTTGCCTTGCTTGCAGCAAGAGTGCCGTCCCCGATGGATCGGAATTAGGGGCCGGAATTGGGTCATGAATTCTCACAGCCTGACCACCTCCAGAACACAGAGACCTCTGGTCTGGCTACAGGCCAGGTATCTCCATCTATGTGCACTTAATTTATGGTGCTATTCTTCAAGAGCACAGCACTTTGGCTCCAAAGGAGCAGGACTGGGAGGGCGTGATGGCACAATGAATTACAAGAAACCTACCTATTTACAGGGGGAAAGGGTAGCAGAACCCAAAGGCCCAAAGAGCAGCAATTCAGAAACAGATCTTTTGCAAGCTCTCTGAACACAAACCAGGGTGAGCCAGGAGCAATTTGAAGTCATGGTAAAAAAAAGTTAGCTCCTACCACTCCCTTCCCACATAACAAACCTTCCTGATTCCAACAAGACAATTTAGGTGGAGACAAAGATAAGGCAAAGAGTCCCCAACTTCACAGAGACCCCGAAGTGGTACATTTCCTCCTCATTTTGAATCACTCTTCTGCCACCCAGCGGACAAGTAAGAGACAACGGCGTGTTTCATTCGTTTTTTTAAGGGTATGACTAGCCAGGAGTGTGGTATTGCCACAGTGTCCCTCCACGCCTGGATGCTTGGAAGAGGAAGGGGCCAACTTCAGGTTGTGCAATGGAAAGAAATAAGGGAAGGGCAAGGGAGCAAAACTCTCTGCAGGGCAAGGAGATGGAGGTGCCGCACAGACACACACATTCGGAGGCTGAGAGAAAGCTGATGACTCTTGAGATGTGGAAGGAGGTATGCCGGAGGCTATTCCAAAAGCAGCTGTTCCAAAAGGAGAGGACACCAGTGTGCTGGAAGGAGGAGAAAAATAAGAACTCCCAACAGTACGATCAGTAGAAAGAATACTGGTTTTCCACGGCTCGGGTTCTGCTCCGTGAGCCCTCGCTCTCGTGGTAATCCTCTGCCCCGATGGCGGAGGAATCAAAGAGGCGCTCAGTGCTGTTGCTCCGGCTCCGGGCGCTGAGGGTCCCTTCCATCCGGTGGTAGAGCGAATGGCTGGCGGAGGAGGAAGAGGACGAGGTGGTGCCCTCGGAAGGGGAAGCCGGCTGAAAGGTGACCGGGAGGAAGCTGGAGAAGTAGTGTTGGGACTGGAGGTCGTTTCGGCACGTCGGCTGCTGGGAGGCCACTGCTGGGGAAGGACTGACGTCTGAAATAGAAGGGGAGCAAAAAGGTGGAGAAGGTTAACAAAACCTCGGAGAGAGCATCTTTTGCACTTTAGGAAAGTCCCAGCCTTACTCAATTATTCATTCATGTGTCTTTACAAGCCAATTAAATCTGAAGAGTTCCAAATGCTGTTCAAGAATAAATAAAACATAATATGCACAAAGCACACATTAAAATGCACATTTAGTTAACAAAGCCCCTGACAAAAATGTTACAAAGTCGCCTTATGCTCATCCCGCCACCTTGGGTAAGTTGTTGTAACTTGTTCAGGGCTTTACAAACAATAAGTAACCTTAAATTTGGCCTGGTAATCAATGGGAAGCCAGCGCAATTCCTTTAGCACAGACATTATTTGCTGCTGGTAGGTTGAGCCACTTGGAAGCCTAACAAAGCATTCTACATAAAAAGAGACTACATCCAATTAAAAATGTCTCCTACCCTTGTTGCAAACAGCTCCAACGTATGAAAATGTATGTGACTTAAATTCATCACTTTCTATTGTTTTAAATTTGTTGCTCCTTATGTTTATATTCCCAAACTATTTTAGTTTCTAAATTGCCTAAATTTCCAACATTCCAATAAATTTCCATTTCAAAAATCAATATTATTAACTCTTTTAAAATACTGTTATTTAATTCCACTATATTATTACTCCCTTTGATCAAATCAAATCTATCTTAAACATATTATAGGAACAACTTATATTTAATTTTTTCTTGACATTTTTCTCAAGATAATAATACACGACGACAATATTTCTTTTTAAAGAAAAACATAGTATTGAGCAAGTTCAAAACCCTAGAGTCATCAAATCACCCTCATTTATCCTTAAAAATTCTATTAGGCATCTCCATTTTGAAATAAATTCTTCATCAGAAGTTCCCTTGCCACCTCTGGTACTTTAATTACAGGATATGTTGCTTCCCCTATTTTTTGGTTCTCGATATATGTTTTGTTTTCTGTAGGTCCCCTTGAGAACCAGTCTGGCAAGTGGTGGTCAACCTTACAGCCTTTACGCAGCTTCTGTTTAAATTTAAACAGAGGTTGAATAAATGCTGTAGGGTTTCTGATTCCATCTTATTTGCTGGTCTTGCTCTGCAAAGCATCAAGTCAGGTGCTAAAGGACAACGGCATTGTTTCCACACTCGGCTCTGGCCAGCTCCCAGGTGAGGTGGAACATCAAGAACGGGAACTAAACCTACCGGGCAAGGGGCTCTGTGCCACGACGTAGCTGCGGAGGGTGATGTCGGCCGACCCGCCTGACTCCAGAGGGATGGGATGCATGTGGAAATGTCTCAGCATGTCAAAGATGGTCTGGAACCAAAGGTGCTGCACGTGGCATTGGCCGTTCTCATTCAAGGACAGTCGGAGATGCTGCAAAACATTGCACAGATGTGGATTTCAACACACCAAAAAAGACCACCATACAGGAGAATAAAAAACAAACAAACACTGTGGCTACTACTTAGGTATTTGATTTGACTAATTATGTATGTTTCTTTCACTGATCTCTTCAGTTACATCTTCTTCAAGAAAATGCTGTGCGTGGAAGCACGGGTAGAGGAGAAGCATGAACCTGTCCTGAATACAAATAATAAGAGCAGGGAGGCTGCATAAAGAGCTGCTGTTTTGGACGATATTTCTAACATACACACACAGACACACATCCTGGACAACAGCAACATAAATGCCAAAGCCGACAGCACCGAGCCTTCTCCGTGCATGTATATACACGGTGGATCCCTACCCGTACTCGCCAACCACCCCAAGCCATGGCAGAGGATCAAATGCCATTGCATCTCCAAAGTGAGCAAGGGCATTCCCACCACCAACTTTCTTTGCCTCAGACTCTGCAGACAGAGCAGATGAGCCAAAGTGCCTTGAGAACTTGCCTCCTTTCTTCCGCCTGGCAAGTACAAATGGATCCCGTGCCAGGAACCAGGCAATTCAAAAGCAAAGTGGTTTGGGTGGATGCCTTCTAAGGCTTTCGTTGTCTCTTGTTTTGCACTTCAGTTAAGACCAGGGCCCTTTCCTCACTAGCCTGTTATAGTGCTATTATTCCACTTTCAACATCCTATGGAATCTGGCCCCTCTCTAAACTGCAAACCCCAGATTCCATAGGATGTTGAAAGTGGAACAATAGCACTATAACAGGTTAGTGTGGAAATGGCCTAAACGGCAAGTTCCTCTTCAGACCATGAATATGTGACTCTTTCTGGACTGCAACTCTCAGATCTTTCTGTCTCTCTCTCTCTCTCTCACACACACACACACAACACCATGCTGGTTGGGAAATTCTGGGATCTCTGATCCAAAAAGTAACTTTCCAAGCTCTGGTCCTCCTAATCAGATATTATTCCCTGCTCCCAACAAATTCAACTCAGATTGGAAGGAAACCAAAACACATCAATGTGTTCCACCCAGAAAGCACAAAGAGGAGAATGGTCGTCCTGCTTGTTAAGAGACCAAACTGCAAACCAAGAGTCTAAAACCTTCTTAATATTCTCCAGGCAGATGGGAAGCTGGAGACAAGCAACCACCAGGTGAGAGGAAGAGTTGGGGTCACTTGCCTTAGCTTTTCCCTGGAAGTTAAAGGTCAGCACGTATTCGCCTGGCCGTGTTTCACTCTGACGAATGACAAACAGTCCGTGGCTTCTGGCTCCGCCAAAGAGCACAAGCTGAGCGGCTTTGACCCGCGACAGCGTCCCGTGGAACCAAGGGAAGTCCAAGAGGTTGATCTCTGCTTCTGTTTCACCTTCCTCACCTGTGACGGTTTGGGCACAAAAGAAGTCAGAAACAAGGAAACAAATCGGGCAATACCTTTGTTAGTAAAAACTCCGATTATGTGCGTGTGTAAGCTTTTGAGTTTCACAGAATTCTTCCTCGGGAAAATTAATTTTAAAAAGTTGGAGGCAAAGCAAGAAACTTAGCTAGTGGTGCTCAGCGCTCTGTGAAGGATACATGCATGCATGTTTCCCTTATGTGTGTGCATATCTCCATTACTGGGTGCTGCGGGGGTTTGGTATTCCCTTCTTCCCTGTGTAGTACACAGATCTCCCATCTGCCCACCCCCAATTTATTAGTAGCCCTCTGAAGTCCCCCATACAGCCATCTGCTGCTCAGTGGGAAGCAGACAGGACTGCAGAACCGTCTGGCTATGTCTCTGTCACCAGTTGCAAAATGATGACATCAACTCTGAGATCTGCCCGAGTCCTCTGGAGGTCACAGTCCTGCTGTAATCATTTTGCACCAGACACTTCTGTGCTCCTCCCTGCTCCCCTCAATGCAAGAAGTGGAGGGCTTCAGAGGTTGTTCTATAAGTTGGGGTGGGGTGGTATATAGCCCAGCCAAGTATAGGCCTGGACCTACTTTGCTACACCAGACTGCAGCCATTGTGTCCATGTAGTGTGTAGTTAAACCCAGTCCCAAGTTGAAAATTTGAGACCAGATGATTCTGAATAGAGCAGGAGAGAATGGGAGCTTTTCCACCCTGGCAGGTGGGCACCGAATGACGCTTAGCAATCTGTACTGGGATAGAGAGGAAATTGTGAGCCCTCATCTTGGAAAAACAGAAGGCTGGTGGTAACTCAACAGCTCT
This sequence comes from Iguana delicatissima, assembly GCA_948472985.1. Taxonomy (NCBI): domain Eukaryota; kingdom Metazoa; phylum Chordata; class Lepidosauria; order Squamata; family Iguanidae; genus Iguana; species Iguana delicatissima. The sequence continues at coordinate 157 of CAOKZL010001875.1, read as the reverse complement.
GCTTTTGTTTTCATGGAAACAAGAGAAAAATCTAAATACAGACCTTCCTCCACATTTGTGGGTCTGACCTTTGTGAATCTGATTATTTGCGAGGCATGCCTGTGCCTTCCTTACACTTTCTCCCTCCCATTGGCTTGCTTTTTGCCCAAGGAGGTGT